>CAEGAE010045192.1:0-20681 GCA_903067095.1 Girardinus metallicus
ATAAATAATCCCGCCGGACTCCAGGCATCGCTGCCGTCATTTTAAGATGCTTATTGATCCCCCGGAAAAAGACAAAAACCCGGACATTATCATGACTCAATAAAATCCTCCCAGGCCGAACTTGAAAACTGGACTTTATGCTGCTAACACTTAGCTTTCATCAACAACTCAGGCGGAAGTGAGAGCGCAAATAAAGTCCCGACCGGAACACGATGCGCTAAATAATAACACATAATATATGAGGCTTCGAGGCGGATCAGTTTTCCTCGAAGAATTTTAATAATCGAGGTACTCGAATCACTCGAGGAATCGTTTCAGCCCTACTTTATTGTTCTTGTCTTTATTTGCTAGATTTGTAGCTTAACTTTATCACAAATACACAAAATCTCCATGTTAAAATTTAAAAGTTGACTCATTGCATCAATTTTCATGCCTAAGAAATCTGTTTCAATTTTCAAAGAATGGAAATTATTAAATGTTCTTTGTCTACTCTCTATGTTAGAGTGACCTGAATAACAGAATTAGACTCATAAGCTTTCAAGCATTAATTGTATTACACTTCAAAACAACAAAAGCGAGTTTATACCTAACCTCGGAGTAGTAAACTCCATGTTGACACAGAGCTTAGTTTAAATCAGTAAAACGTGTCTAAAGTTTTGTGTCTTTAATCTAAAGTCTGGGCAGATCAGAGTGCATGTGCCTCTTTCTCCCTTTGCAAAGCTGCCTTTGTGTTCCACTTAATAATGCAGGATGCCCTGAGAGTGTGTGGAATTACAGTTCCTGGAAGAGACATGCTTTAAGCCTCCGCTCTCTCATTATGAAGCAGCCATGTTGTCGGTCTCTTGTTGTGACTGAGCTTTAAAGCATACTTTTGTCTGAGTCCCACTGAGTTTCTCTGATTCTCAGTTTCGGTTAAAGACCTGTGTGAGCACGCTGCACACACTGATCAGCTCTGAAGGTGTGGCCAGCCATGTTTGCTGTGCTGTGGGCAGTATACACCGCCTCTCCCTCTGAGGACAGAACAGGGTGAGTTACAGGGCTATTTCTGGACATTGGTATAATGACCATGAATAAGAAATGATGATGAAGTTAATTTATGTCCACTAACATGTCTCCTAATGCCAACAAAGCCATGTGGAGATTAGTTGTTTCTTTAGTTGGCAAAAGGTAAGTTTGTTTCATGTAGTTAGGTTTTTAAGTAAAGTTTCATGTATATTTTTTTTACTCTGGTTTTTATTCAGCCTCTTCTGCCTTTGGTGATTTAAAGCAACAGGAGATAGGTTGGACTTCATCAGACATAAATGTATTAATAATTAAGACAGAAAGGAAGACTAAGGCCAGCAGACATGTTTGAGTACTTGCCCATACTCAGGGTATCAGGATAGAGGAGCTGACGCATTACATTATTTGATATGTCCCTCCAAACTTCAGTCAGTAATTCAGTGCATACAAAAACCATCATGTTTGCATTGTTTTACAAACAAAACATTCCCTCACAATATGTAACTGGGCAGTATGCAGCGAGACATGTTTGTATGGCAGCAGCAGCAAATAGTATAACTGATGGAGAAAACGAAAGCAGCGTTCAGTGATTAAAATAAACCTCTTGCTGTGCATTTCATATTCATTGGGATAAAATGACTTATCCCAACTGAGCACAGAAAAAGAGAAAGATGGTGTGTTTCCAGGGAGTTTTTTGAGCTACTTTGTGTTTTTGCCTAGAGAAGCAAAAGCATGCCACCGCTGATTGAGATTGTTTTGGTTTCACTCTGGGATCGGCGTCATACTTGAGACAATTGATATAAACCGAGTCTGTGTTTACTGCTTACATTTGGAACATTTGTGTTTCTTATTATTTAAAATCACTGTTTATTGTTGTTAAGGTTTTTTTTTTTTTAAGTGTTTCTTACGTAACACAAGAGACAGTGCGGGAACCTTTGTGTTTATGAGGAGAAAGTAACATTGCTGAGAACTGATGTCTGGTTCTTAGTCATTCACTTTCAATGTTGTTAGTCAGCAGATCTGATATGATGCATCCTTTCATTTGTAGATCCTTTGTGATTTTGCCAATCTCTAAAGCATCATAATTGAATTGACTGTAACAAATAGACCGAATAGTTTTTTTTTTTTTTGATAATTCTTCCTTTAGGTGTTGCTTTGATGAATTGAGTAATTGTGCAGTAAAACGGTACTCGTTTTCCTCCTGTATTATGTGTCATGACACAACTGCGCGACGCACCTGAGGAAGACGAGGTACGTCAGCATTCGAGTTTGTTCCCATCTATCTGTTCTGTGGTTTTTGCACGTGGTGGGAACATCACAAGGCTTCTGCTACTCTGCCGTTCATTGGCTCCTGGTGTTTTACGTCATATTCTTAGAATGAAAAACAAGTTTGATTTGAAAGGAGGGGGACAAGGCCTTCCTTGGGTTGATCTGGGTGAAACCATGGCAACCTCCACTTATCTCTTCAGGCTATACAACAAAGATGTGCTCTTTTCTAGTTCCTTTTTGTTTCATTTTAGTTTCACGGTTGCACTAATTTTATGGATGCAGCTGGGAGGAGTGAGAACCACAGAATACAAAGAAAGTAGGATTAAGTTGGGATTCATATGCTGGAAAACTGTATGCATTCATCCACTGTCAGACAAAATTTTCAATGAGGAAGTGGCTTAAAGTGCAACAGCATCTATGACTGTTAGGGGCTGATTACAAAACATCTGTTACTCCAGTGTCTCACTAAAAAGCTCAGTGGCTCTCATCAAATACTACGGAAGAAGATATTTTTCAAAAATAAATATCCACTCTGCCAAAGTAGGATAATGGTCATAAAGCAAACGGGAGTCGGATTAAGAAACAGCCGTAAAGAGCTCTTGTCCAGTGGTGTGTGATAAGGGAAGTTTAGTGTATAAGCAAAGCAGCTGACTTTTTTTTTTTTTTTTTTTTTCAACAAACATAGCACGTTTATTATGTCATGGCATGGAAAACATGCCAAACTGTTTTGATTTAATAAAACTTTCATTTTATGAAATTACAAATAAGATTGTCCTGAAAAAATAATATATATTTTGTTTAAAACATGATTGTGAGATTGAAATAGCCAGCATAACTTTCTGAGTGCTTTTCTAAAGCAGTGTTGTTGCTTGCATTTGTCTTTGCTGAGTGATGAAATTATCTAAAACCCTATTTAGCATGCCTCAGACTTGCTGTTGCTGTGCACGCCCTGTGTGCTTTAAGCCCCATATGGCTCTAAAGATGTCATGGAGGAGACATTTCCTGGGTCACTTTAAATATGTCCAACATGAAAGTGCAGGACTGTCTTGGTCGGTATGCTGAGCTTTGTGGAACAGCAAACACAACATGTAACAGAAGATCCTGCATCACTCTTTAGATCATTTATATCCTCTGGATTGTTTCATGCTGGTAAACGGTTTCACATTTATTTGCTGAACAGAAGTGAAACAGATCTCCATTACTCAAGTTTCCCCGTTTGCTTTTCTATTACTGTCACCTATGCAGATGAGAAAGGAGTACTGAAGTTGAAATAAATATCAATTCTTTGCTTTTTTTGTATGTAGTTATGAATTAACAGACAAAATAATATTCTGATTATATTTGTCGGTCTTGGTTGACTTTTGTGAAATGAACAATGAGACGTTGCATCTTTTGTACACACACCTTACTGGTTCTAACAGCCTCCTTTCGTAATCCCAGTGAAGTCATAAAATGATTAGCTATGATCATTATCAAACAGGATAAAACTACGAGGCGCCTCATTGAAAAGAAAGGACTTACTTTGTTTCCAGACAGGAAGGTCTGTCAAAGTTTTGGTCCCACTGTAACTGACCTGCTTACCCATTGCCACAGCAGGCTGCGACTTGGCTCTGTCACACACACACACAACACCGGCTTATGCGTCGGTTAGCTCTATTACACATCTACGACAATCCCATCAAAGCGAACGTCATCAGGAATCGCGCAGCTTTATCAAACAGGTGTTAACTGCACAAATACAAAAAGCCTAATGTGTGCTGATTGGGTTTATTTCAAAATGAAGGACTTTTATATTCTATTTTAATACTATAACTTCTGTTTTTGTGTAGACTTTTACAAAGATTTTTCATAAGGCCGTCCCACCACACACCCTTTCTGTGTGTAAAACATTTTTCTAAATAACACATTTTAAACATGTCTGTATTTTGTGATTAAAATGTCTATGTTTTTCCTATTGCTTTGGACTCACAGGTGTGTGTATTATCTGTCCCACAGGGCTCCAGAGATCATTTTGGGATTGCCGTTTTGTGAAGCCATAGACATGTGGTCCCTAGGTTGTGTGATTGCTGAGCTTTTTCTGGGCTGGCCTCTTTACCCCGGGGCCCTGGAGTATGACCAGGTAAACAACCTTCTTCTCACCTCTCACATTTTATCGGCCAATGGCTTTTGGCCTCCATATTTGTCAGGATTTTATCATCCCCGCACAGAGCTTATGTTGTTATATGACTCATTCAGCATTTTCTCCTTTTTTTTTTTTGCACCCATCTTTCATGACTCAGTCTCTTTTTTTGGGCCCTGTTTTCTTCTGTGCTTTAATGTTTTTAAGTGGACTTTCCTTCCTCTGAAGCAACACCCATATCTACAGCCTCCCCGTCTCCTATTTCCACCTTGAAACTGGAGAGGCTGATTGCGTCCGTCATCTCTCCTCTTACTTTTTCTTCTTTTCTATTCACCTACAAAGAATGGAGTTCATTATATTTGTTTGTGGGTTTACTTACAAAGAAGCTTTCCTATTAGCCAGTTTTCTTCTGTTTAAGTTCTCTCCATTTTATGCCAGTATACATCTGCTGCTTTTTCCAAAAAGCATGTTTTCATTAAAATGTAAATGTAGTTTAGAGCAATGTCAATCAACTTAAAACATAAATAAATGTCAAAGTGTAACATTTACTTATGACATTTATTACAGTATTTAAACTTTGAAAATAGTGACACCTTGATCAGACATCTTATGGACAATATTGTAAAACAAACATGATGATAACTTATTAAACCAATGAAGATACTCATGCTCGTGTAACTTACAGTGAGAAAAATGTGGCACGGTGTAAACATGTTTCTTGGTGACATACTTACCTGAAGGATTGCGTCAGCTGGTGTGTGTTACAGTGAGCAGAACAGCACATTCTAGTGAATGGTGGCATGTATGTTGGGAGCGGTTGGATGCCTCCCCCCTCTCAGCAGACCTCTGATCTTATCTTCCTTGGACTAGACAGATCAGGGCTTATGTTGAGCGGCTTTCCTCACCTCCCCCCGCTGCAGAGCCATGTATACTCACAACCTGCCAACAGAGTCTCAGTTAGATCCTCTTCCTATATTACAACACTGCACTCACAGCAATGTATTTTTGTGCTCTGGCATCATTTTTCACCCTCCACAGAACTGCGACAGAAGAGATAACTCAACATCTCCGAAAGGAGATTTGACTTGAGCACAGTGGCACCAAAGTCTAAAGATGATTAATCTGTTTTCATAAGAACAAGTCGGTCTGTCGGCAAAGCTGCTTTAGAAATATCTCGGGGGGACCTTCTAAATTTAATATGGGACTGTCTGGAGTTGATAAGATGAGGACAGAGCAAAAAAATCCTAAAAAAAAAAATATATATTGGAATATATTGCCACTGTAGGAGACAATGACTCTGAAAACTAGTAGAAGTTAAAGGAAGGCTTGTGTAAATGTATTGGCTAGAGATCCAAACCCACCAAATGTAAATCAGTGACAGAAATCGAAAGTTGGAGTCGGCTTCCTTGTTATTCTTTGTTGAAATGTTCTCAGTAACCTGTGCTATGTGACACCTGTCCTACATGTCTACCACTGCCAAGTCCTGACTGCTGCTGTAAAGCAGGGTGCAGCAAGAGGTTATGGAAATGTCCACAGTGGTCAATCGAAGCCATCAAAGAGAAAAATTGTTATTTGTGCATTGTAAAGTTCTTAGTGGCACAAATGATCTTTGAAATAAACTGTAAAAAAAAAAAATTTGCTCCCTTATACGTTGCTTCTGTTTGTTTTTTTTACAGCTACTTCTCATCATCGCACACATTTATTGTTAAACAAAGACAAAGTGGGTAAATCTAAGCCAGTGTGAGTCTCTGTGAAAAAGTAATTGCTCCCCCTGAACCTAATAACCAATTGGGTCACCCTTGGCAGTAACAATGGCCATCTAGCATTTCTGATAGCTGGCAATAGTCTTTTACATCGCTTAGAAGGAATTGTGGACCACTCTTCCTGACAAAATTGTTTTATTTCAGCCATATTTGGTCAGAAACTGATGGCTGGGCATTCTTCTTTATGGTTCCATCAGTGAAGTCCAGACTTGAAGAAGCAAATCAGTCCCAGACCATCCCACTGCCATCATGCTTTAGATCCGTTTTATAAAATGCAGTGTTAGTTTTACAGCAGATGGGATCCGTCCAGACACTCGTAAACTTTCCACTTCATCTCGTTAGTCCACAGAATATTTTCTCACCTTGGGCATCATCAAAGTGGAGCCTTTATACTCCTTTTGGTCAGCAGATGTTTTTTTCATCTGGAAACTCCTGGATGAGATGTTGATTTTCTCCATTTGTGGACTGTGACTTTGTAACCCTTGTCAGACTGACAGGTGTCTGTGGTATTTGCGTCTCATCTATTTTTTTTATTTGTATAGCTCAGCTGCTTCATAAAACCTTTTACAAAGGTTTTAAACTTGTGTTTTCAGGCAGTTTCTTTCAGGGTGATTTTATTTATTTATTTTTTGCTCTACATGTCTGGCAGTATTCTGGTCTTGATTTTAAATTTGTGGTTTGTATTTACCCAGGTATTTTTTTTTTAGCATTACCTTTTGTTGATGTTCTAGCAGGATAAATACTTTTGTCACATCACTTTGTGCCTTTAAGTACAATAAATGAGTTTAAAAGAATGATAACTAATTAAATCTTATTTTAATTTGCCAAGCAGCTGCCTGCTGGTCATCCCGGGGCCACCGGATGATTTGGCTGCAGCTCATGAAGTTTCTGCAACCCGTCTTCCCCCTTTCTTCTTACCTTTCATTTTGGGGTCTTGTTCCATCCCACGCAGCATATTGTATTTATAACTCTGGCTCTTCCTCTTCTCTCGGTCCTCCTCTCCTTACCTCATTGCCTAGTCTCACTATCTTATACTTTACAAGGATACAAGGCTTCTCATGACATGACAAACTGTGATTCTGTAAGCAGTTATAGATCATCGTTCTGCCCTGCAGCTTAAAAAGAAAAAAACTGCAAGTGATGCAGTTGTTGCAGCTAATCTTTTTTCTTTGTCTTTGGCACTATTCAGCTAGTAAAAAAAGAAAGAATATATATATATATATATATATATAAGTGAGGTTAGAAGTGTAAAGGCCGCCAAGGGAATTATCCTCTTTGGAAGGTGGCACAGTTGTCTCTTGACGTCAGACGTGACACATTGACATCAGGCATGTAAAAGACAGACTGTGTGATTCTGATACTTTTATTATGAGGAAGGGCTTTGGCCTGCATATATTAGGCATGTAGTGCTATCTGTACAGTCTGTGCTCACGGTCTGTTTAGCAGCAGGGCCAGCCCAACAGATAGCTGTTTTGTGAAGTTGAAGCTTCGCGCCACATCTCACTGAACTGTGAGCTTTCTGAGCAAGTAAGCCTTCAAGGAAATATTAGGGTTTTCCTGTTGCAAGAATTTCTACCCACAAGAATACATATCCTTTCGTTGCTGTTGTGCATCTGCTAAGTTCCATAGAAAATACTTGCTGTTAATGTTTTCTCTTGTGTGTTTTTTTTTTTAACAGATGTAAATGTTTGACACAGAAAATGAAAGGAAGTATTATGCTGTGGGTTCAAATCCACCACTGCTGAGGAAAAATATAAATGTAGGGGAATTTGCAAAAAAAAAAGAAAAGAAAGTGCACGATGTTGATACGCATTGAAAGTTCGGGGATTTCCACTATCCCATTTACTTTCCTAGATGTTTTCCCTGGTGAATTCCCTGGTGCAGCATGATGAAAATATTTTGGAAGGTAAAGTGGTGGTAAAATCCCAAAGGAACTAAAACTCAACCCAGAAGACCTCTGCCTGAAGCAAGTTTTTCAATAAAGCAGAATAGAATTGAAGTCCCCTTTATTGTCCCACAGTGGGGAAATTCAGCAGCAAAGTGACAAGATGTTGAGGCATGCAAGTTCATAGAAGGAAGCAAGTATTAAAATAAATGAAAACAGAACAACAAACTGTACAGTAAGGACAATATTACAACAATAATAATAATTTTCCCATTAGCTGGTTAGACTACTCTTTGTCTTGGGCCTACACTTGTTTTGAACCCAAAGCAGAACGACATTAACAGTGTTTTATTATTTATCATAGGTCTCATTGAAATGAGTCATCAACAATATTGCAGAGACAGACCAACATCAGTGTGTGTCCTCACTAATGCTCTCCTGGAAGAATGAGCAGATTGTCACTAGAACAGAGTTTAAGACTTATAGACAGTTTTTCCAGAAGTGTTGAAATTGTTGCAGCCGCAAAGCGTGGATCAGTACTATATTAAAGCTGTATTATAGCCTCGGGATGTCAGTAAGGTTCTTGACGAGTTCCCAAAACTTTTAGCAATATAGTGGGTTTATGACAAGCCAACCTGAACAAACGGTCCCACCCACACTAAAACAAATTGCAGTTTTTGCACCAGCATTGTGAAAACACACATTAAATGGTGCCTAGCAAACATTTTCAATGTAGAAGCTTTTATTAAATTGGAAAAAAATGGATGACAGAGCAAAAGAGTTGAAATGAATGGAACATCATTTCTATTTGTCTTCTAAACATTCTGTTAGGTAGATCTTTAAGGATCAAATGTGTGACTATGTGGCTGTTAGGACTTTTTCCATACCTCTCGTCCTTCTCTAAGTGGGCCTCTGTGCTTGTAAGCTGCGCCGAATCTCTAATGATTGTTGTTCTCTACACTCGGGTGTGATTTACGTCAGCCAGGGTTCTCGCCACTCTCATTTCAAAAATCTGCGTGTGACATTCTTGCACCACAGCATCTGACTGCTATCCGCTGTTGCCGTGGAAAGCACTCAAACTGTGGGAGCCTTGATATCAGAGTTTATCTGGCATTTTTCAGGCATTATCTGCACAAACTGCAGTCAATATACTGGTGTTCTTTTGCACGACAGGTTCAGACTTTTCACAGGAAAAGGGCATCTTAAATGGTTCTGCAGATGTTTCTACTCTGCAAACTTCCATTTAGAGTAATTATAATGGGAGAATTGTTGCTGCATGCGAGTTTGTAAAGTGCATCTGTTATAGAATTCTTCGACAAAGCGACATTATCAAACTTTAAACCAGACAATTTAATAGTTCTTTCATTGCTAAATGTTTGAGTTTTGCTCATCTTTTGTTGATTCTCTCTGTTTTTTGTCCTGTAGATTCGCTACATCTCGCAGACACAAGGTTTGCCAGGCGAACAATTATTGAATACGGGGACAAAGACAGCACGGTTCTTTTGCAAAGAGTCAGACTCGCCTTATGCAGCATGGAGACTGAAGGTGGGAACTGACAAAACATGGAACAGTATAACTCTCGATCTGAAGCAACAGATTGTGGTACTATTTTGTTTACTGATAAAAATGAGTGTCATAGATCAAACCTTAGCTGCTTTTAAAATTGTACTCCACTTTCTATTGGCTTGCAAATCCAATAGAACAGGAAATGATGGCCTCAAGACACAAGTCATATATAAGAGTTTTTAAAGAAAGCATTTGTTCAAAGTCTGGTTTGGTTGCTGCTTATTTATGCCTAAAATCAACTACCCGTGATAGTCTGAATCAAAGATTCTCAATGTTAATGTAATTTTATTATCGTCAATAAACCACTTTCTGAGGACATGAACTGCTAAATGTGTGCCAGCAACATGTGCAGGAACTGTTTCACCACATTCCTATCTAGGATTCTCATTGAATTCTTTCTCGTTCCGCAGTCAACAGATGAACACGAGACGGAGACGGGAATGAAGTCAAAGGAAGCGAGGAAGTACATCTTCAGCTGTTTGGATGACATAGCGCACGTATGTTTAGCTCTTTGGACTGAAATGTACATGGCAGGACTTTCTTTTAGGTCATAGGAAGAAAATGACTGACATCACTTTTAAGAAAAATCTTTCCCCCTGTGAATTTCCAAGCTTAAAGTTTATACTGTAATCTTCCAGTGTGCATTTCCTCAGAACTGGCAAATTCCCCTGTTTTCTAGCAGTGCTTTTTAAATTTTGTAGGTTTTTTTTTTTTTTTTGTTTGAGAGTTTAGGAAATTTGTATACAATTTGTCGTAATTTAACTTTTAAGATAAAGCAATGTTCTACTAACATCCTTCCATGTCACAAAACTTATTGTAATGTTTTATTCTTATTAGAGATTAATCAACAATTGTCCAAAATCACATGGTTTTGTCGTAAATCCATGACTGACTGGTCGAAAATTGAAAAATTTGATCCTAAGTTTGTTAAAAGGAAGTAAAAGAAATTAAATTAGTATTTTCTGACATGTTGAGTGTGTCTGCCCTTCATTCATGCTATCAGAGGGCAAACTTTCAGCAGATGGCAGGAAAGCTGAACGGACTGCAGCAAATCTGAGTCCTTTGATCCCTTTGAGCTTTCTACCTATTTTCTACAAATTTGGATTTTGTAATATTGGCAACTTTAACAAAATGTTATGGCTACAACAAGGTCTATGTTCTCTTGGGAGAGCACACAGACTCTTTGTCTTGACGCTAGTTGTGCTAACTGCACATTTTGCTAAAAAAAAAAAACAAGCAACTCTTTGTATTACAGGTGAACTTGATGATGAATCTGGAAGGTTGTGACTTGTTAGCGGAGAAGGCTGACCGGCGGGAGTTCGTGGGCCTGCTCAAGAAGATGTTGCTGATCGACGCAGAAGAGAGGATCGCCCCTGCTGAAGCGCTCATTCACCCATTTGTGACGATGCAACACCTGCTCGACTTCCCCCACAGCAACCAGTGAGTCAGCTGAGCCTCACATTTTAAGACATGATGCAGTTTATTATGATTGTTTCACATACCGCTTTCCTGTCCGTAGTGTGAAGTCATGTTTCCACATCATGGATGTTTGTTGGACTCGTCCCACTGGGTATGAGGCTGCCAACAGAAATAAAGGTCCTTTCATTAGACCTGTAACTACAACCACTGCTGCCTCAGCCAACCTCCCCTTCAGTAAGATCCCAGCTGTTCACACTCAAGTAAGTTGTCTTAAGTGTTTTAGTAGCAACTTCCACTTCTGTGCATGCACATTTGTGTTTTACAAACCTGTGCAAGAATAATTACTAGATCAGCCAACAGATATGCATATTCTCAGAAGATTAATAATTTATTTTGGTAGATAACAAATGAGTAAAAAACAATTCTTGGAAACAGAATGACAGAATAGCAAATGCTGCAGGTTCCTGACATCCAATGTTCTGTTCCTTTCATTTGTTCCAACAGAGACTGATTTCTTGCTTTTATTACCCATTTTGTATGCCGTCTTGCCTGTCTTATTGCGTCCTAGCACTGCTGTCATGGCAACAAAATCACGTCATGTTTCTGAGGTCATGGCAACAGTACAAATCACTGTTGTTGCCGAGAAGAAAAGAGGAGACAAGGCCCTCCAACCTATTTTGTTTTGAATTTTTATAGTGCTAAATGTTTCAACGTCTTTACCTGACAGCAATCATGCTGAGTCTAAAAACTAGAAAGACACAAATATTTACATATTAATGTTTCCAGGCAGCTAGAAATATTAGAAGTCTCATGTTGCTTTCCATGTGCATAACTAAATAGGTTTGATCACTTCCAATTTTAAGCAGTATCTAATACTGCTGAGAAGGCGTATATAGGAGAAGGTCGTAATGATTTGGTCCAACCCATATGAAAGCCTGCTTTGTGTTCACCATCATGTATATGGGGGGGCTGGGCTACACGCAGGAGCAGTAGCAGAACAATATAGCCCTAGTTCTCGTTATCCTTTAAATGTGATTATACCCAGGCACGAGAGCAGGGTTAGCAGAGAAGCAAAAGCACATGTTCCACTATTTAAAGGGTCTGACCTGTTTCCGTTCAGCATTGTTAGCTCTCCTGGTAAGTATCCAGATTCAACAAACAAGGCTGACCTCACCAGGCTAGCCTGGATAAATCAATCCCATAAAAAGTCATTTCTATCAGCTTGGACATGTGATGATAGTAGCAAAGCCTTAGCTTGACAACTTTATCCTAAAGAAGTGGACTCTGGATATGTTTTTTGTCTGAATTTTAAATTTGTCAGAACAGTGACTTTGTTGTCAGCATAGATTCGAGGTCCAACACATTCTCCTTAATTCTGTCCAACTGAAAATCAAACTCTGTTCATAGAGCTGTCGCCACCTACTGGCAGAATAAAATATTTATGTTGCTTTTATCCTTTTTTTTAGGGTTTAGTTCCATCTGCGCCGTCAGTAATGCATCATGGGATACCACTGCAGACTGGTGGTGGTCAGTTTGGATGCAATGATTCGTTTCAGCAAGCTCTCATTCTGTGTCCCCCGACAATACCAGGTACAACTGGGACTGTTGTCTTGATTTCACTTTTACAAATTGTGTTTTTTTTTTGGTAAATATCTAAAGGTCAAATATCCTGTTAATTGCATCTTGAGGTATCCCCACTAATCCTGCTAAACCAGCTGGCTACTCTGTCCGTATGGAGGCCTCTGTACCTCTGGTCACTCAAGCACCATCAATCCAGCCGTTGCAGATCAGACCTGGCGTCATCACTCAGGTAGGGAGTTGATAAGGATTACACTAATAACTTAAAGTACTCATACCCTGTAAACTTTTCTTTTAACATTTGTTTTGTTACATCACATACCAAAAATGTTCAGCTGTTTTATTTTCTGGTATGTAACAATGTAAATGTTTTTTGCAAATAAGTGACGTCTGAAGGAGGTTGTTTTGCACTGAATTTTATTTAGAGGTAGTAAATTAAAAGAGGCTGAACTCATGTGCACACGCAGACATTTACCTGCAAATGTTTTGAAAATCTTGCATATTTTTTCCTTCTTTTTCCCATCTCTGTGCTGCCTTGTGTTGGTCTGTCACATAAAATTTTCATAAAAATATTAAGCTGTTTGGTTGTGATCTGACAACATGTTAAAGTGCTGTGAATATATTTCCAAGACACTAGTGCTTAGGCTGAGACACTGAGGGAAAGTGTATCCCTAATTAAAATAGGTCAAACATTCAGTTATTTTCCGACACACTGACAGGCCTGGTCGAGCCGTGCCCAGCAGATCTTGGTGCCCACTTGGCAGCAGGTTACGTCTGTCCCCCCACCATCAACCACACTGGCTTCTGACACTGTGACTGGCACACAGAGATTAAGTGACTGGGGGTGAGAATCCTTTCTATTTTAGTATTACATATCCTTGATGTAACATACTTTCGTTGTAAAGCCTTATATGTATAGCTTTTTATTTGATGGTTTTGTTTTTGTTTTTTTTTTACTTTGGGTTGTTATACTTAAGGAATGGATGTAGTAGGCTGAAGCTGTATTGTTTCCTCCACTAAATGTTAATGATGCCTGACTCAATGCTGACCCTTGACATTCAGAATTTGTGCTGAAGGCTCTTGGCTTTTATTTTCTTATTGCAGGAAAGTGCGTCCCCATGGTAACCATTTCACCTCCATGATTGCACACCCTCAGCCATTCCTAACCAACCAAATGACCATGTCCACCCACCAGCCAGTCAACATAGGCATCGCACATGTGGTGTGGCCACAGCCAGCGGCAAACAAGCGAGCAAAGCCTTGTGTGAACAGGTACTTCACATGGATTTTATTCTCAAGAAAAACATGAAAACATGCACCTATGGGAACTGACAACCTTTTTTTTCTATTCGTTGCGCAGGGGCAGCAGCACCTCCCAAAACACAAACATCCAAAATGTGGCATGCCAGTCCCCAAAGATGGCCGACACAGCAAAGAATGTGGAGGAAATCGAGGAGGAGGGAGCCAGATGTCAAGAAGAAGGGCGCGCCATAGGAGCGGGGCGAGCGGAGGATCAGGTCGAGGAGGACGATGAGGAGAGCTGCTGTAAAGTGGAGCCAGACTGCGAGGAGCTCTCTGTTTCGCAGGAACAGCGGCAGGAAATGTTGATCTCTGGCCTTGCCAGTCCGACTGTTAGTGTCATCAGTATCAGCAGCGATGAAGAGGAGGATGCACAAAGACACTCAATGGGGGAGTAAGTACTGAGCATCAGGCTCAGTTTTCTGTTTCTCCTTCTTTTGCATCTTATTTTTACGCTGCTTACCAACACAGGTGTAAGGGCAGTGCAGATTGTGAAGCATGTCAGAGCACCATCAGTATGGAGAGAGTATGTTCTCTCAGCAGTCCAGACAGCACGCTCAGCACCAGCTCTTCGGCTTCAGCCCAGTCCAACAACTCCCCATGCAAACAACCCAATAGGTAAAGCCCTACTTTTGATCACGTTTTTTACATCCAGGGCTTTTACACATTTTGAATTCAACAGAAACAGCTGATTTATCAACCTTTTCCAGCATGTCGGATGACGAACAGGAGAGTGGTTGTGACACGGTGGAGAGCTCGCCTGCCTCGCACAACTCCGGCCACAGCAGCAGTCCCTTTACCGAGCGCCGCTACATCGCTGACAGCAACCAGAACTGTGAGCCGCGTGTGGCGTGCGTTGCCCCTGAAACTGAGCCCAGCAAGCCTACAATACGCACCGTTGTGGTGCCTCCAATGCGGGTGCAGAACAATAACAACAACTGTTCTATCAGCGAAACACCTGGAAACACAGGTACACCTTGAAGTCTAAGGTTTTTATAACAGAAATGCATTTAAATGTTTGTTATCCTTAAAGGACATATATCATTATTTTTGCGCCTAACCATTGACTACCATTGTTACTCTTAACCCCAAGGCCATCAGCTCTCCCGTTTCTTCTGACAACAGAGACTTGCAGCGATTGTGCAAGTCTCACTTTTTCTCCACATAATCTGCCCGTGTTTTAGTCATGAGGGTTTTTCTCCACTACAGTGATTAAGCTGACAAAACGTTATTCCTCTCCATCAGAGCACTCAAACTCGGTAGAACCGCCTGTAGCTAGTCAAAATACTCAAACATATCTGATGTCAAATGTTATCCTTCCTTTGGCTCAGGAACAGTGGAAAAAAGATGCTGCTTATTCAGTGAATAAACATTTTTCTGCCGTGATAAACTTAAAGTTCACAAACAAAAGTCCAGGTGTCTTTGGTGATTTGGATGTTGACCACTTGAATTATCGGTCAAAAACTTAAACTGTGCTATGTCTTCATCCCTCAGTTTTGGGTTGTTCCTTCTATTAATTTAAGATTTCAGTTGTTTTATAATCTTTGGACACAAAATGTTTGAAACAGCCTGGTTTTGGCTGAGTGAAGAGAACTCCATCCTCCTGACTTTTGATTTCCTCCATGAAGTTCACCCATGTTTCATTACATAGATGACTTCTATGGAAGAATTCCTCACTACATTCATTTATTTGTTCTTTTATCTAGAAAACAATTTGTCCTGTGATTTGCGAGAGATGTACAGGCGCTTTGGTTTGAAACAATATGTCAGGGTTGACAGATGCAAATCCACATTTCTAACAGGGCATAACTCAAAAGCTTCCTGTTGTTTCTGAAGAACGTGTTGGAATACCTAAAGGTTGATTTTATTTATTTGTGCTTCAAACTAACATTTCTGGCACTAAAATATGTTACATGTCCTTTAAATTTGAATTTTTCCATTGTTGTGGAATAGGAGTCAGGTGCAATTTCCAAAATTGTCTGAAGGAATTAGTGTGGTTTAATAGAGACATATTTTCCCTCTAATATAAATTACAGCTTGCACTAACTGAAATAATGGGACATCTTTCCATCTTGTTGCTGTGTTGTTTTTGATGATATTATCCACTCAGACAGCTACCAAGTGCTTGAGTACGTTATGCGAGGTCAAAGGTCTGGTCAACAGTGCTGCTGTCTGCTCCACAGGTCACATGGCCTGGGATTATGCTGTGTTAGTAGGCCACAGAGGTTCTCACAGGTGATTATGGGTTCCCTGCTGTGACGAATCTGCTCTGATTTCTGATGTGAACACTTGCATGATGTCTACATTTCTCTAAATCTGAGATCTGCTGAAACTGTGTGGATCTGCACTTCTCAAATCTGTGTAGTACATGTGTAATAACAACCAAATATTCAATGCGCTGACAAAAAAAAATAGGTAAAAGTTTAGTATTTTCTTGCTATTTAAAAAAAAACAACTAATGTTTGAAGTGTAGCTTTTAAGCTGTTACGCATTATCTCTGTGGGCTTTGTAACTGCTGTGAAGAGTAATTTAAATGTGGCTTTTTTTTTTTTTTTTTTTTTTTTTTTTTTTAGAAAGTGAAGTGTTTGGCTTTAAATCCTAAACGAAAATCATATAGACTCATTTTGCTTTTGTGTCAATGGCATCTCTCTTCCCTGCCTTTAAACCACTGCAAACGAAGCCCAACATAAAAGGGCACATCTCTCTATTTTAGTGCTGGAAGATTTATTTATAGCAAACGATCTGACCCCCACCATAAGCTTTATGATCAAGCTTAGTTAGAAACCTCTCCTCTTCTTCAAAAATACTTCTATTTATACCCATCTATGTTTTAAGCTTTGCAACTGATCCCACACAGCTGAAATCTCTGATAAGCCCACAGAGCTGCAAATGTTTCCAAGTGGGTACCGAGGTATGCTGTGCATTTGCAGTTGTTGCAGTTGGATACATGCTCCAGCTCAAGTCCTGTTTGCTTGTTAGATCTTTTCTGACACCAAGCCCTGGGCACCAGTATTTCTGTATTCACGTTTTACCCCCTATCTCTGTCTCCTGTTACATGACCTCTCTCGGTCTTAGAGTCTTCGTGCCACTCCAAAGGGCGAGGCATTCCTGGGCGACAGCATCACCACTCCACACCGCTCCTCAACCGGCAGCAGAAAATTGGCCCCGTGTTCCAGCCCCAGCAACAGAAGCCTATAGGCTTTGGGCAGGTGAGGAAATTCACAAAGAAAATCAGTATTTAAAAGGAGAGTAATGGTTGCACTTCTACACTGTTAAAGGGTTATTAATGCAGAAAACAGTTGCACTTCATCAGTCGAGCTTAATTTTGCAGCATTGGCATCGGTCTGATGAGAGTTAATTAGATTTTATTAAGTGCAGCTTTGTTATGATGAGCTTAGTATGTCTTGGTAGAAAGACATGTTTCACCTTCTTAAATAGATCAATGACAGGAGTGCACATACTCTAGCTCGCAGAAAGCTTGCTGTACTTCCTTGCAAATGTAATGCTGATTTTTGCTTGTCATCTTTTCCTTTTTATGCCACTGCCAGTTTAGGGTATTAACATTTAGCATCTGTGTATTTTGAGGGGAAGCATCGAATCTGACAAGAAGCTGGCAGTTTGTTTCGAAGGGTGACTTCTGAAGATACTTGGGTGGTTGTGACTACATGTGGGCAGTCAAGAGCCACAAGGAGAACATTTGAATAGCAAATGTTGTCTTTTTGTGGCAGTGCTTGTGATTAGCTTTCAACCTCATGTTATAAATGGAACTTTATTCACTCCACTATCTGTTCTGATGTCCACAGTCCTAATTACTGAACAGTTCCAGTGTATAGCTCTGTGTCTTGCTTGTTTTAAGTGCAAAAATCAGATGATGCTTGCCATGATCTGCAATTGTAAAGTCAAATACTGAATAAAATAGGAAATGTTGTTTTCTATGTATTAACTGAATCAAAACGAACAACTCTCAACTAAAACAACCTTTTTAAACTGATTTATTACACTTGAACTTATATTGAGTTGAGCAAAAACTGAAACTGAAATTCTGGATCAGTGTGAGAAACCTGTAAAGTAAACCATTATGATGATGGCTCCATACTTAAAGTTATAAACATCCACAAAAATCTCAATCAATTAGACTTTATAACAGACTCTTGTGCATAATGACACACAAAATATATAATAGAATCTAAGAACACACATACAAAAACACATGCAAAACATAATTTAAATTGATCAATTTAAAAGCAAACAGTGCATCCTGAAACTGAATGAGTAGCAGGAAGGAATCAGTGCGATTTGTGATCACTACAACGATATTTTTTGCAGGACAGATCAAAGGTTTTATGAAATTTACATTGTTGGAAGTGTTTTAAATGTGCAAGCACAAAGCAGCTTTAGTGAAACTGAACAGAAGCTTCAAAAATCTTTCTAAATATCATCACCATTTATTTAATCATTAATAAAATGATCACAGGAAAATGTGTCCTGCTGGGTTCTGCAAATGGCAGTCCCAGTTCATTTTTTTTTTACCAGCACTTCTCGGATTGAAAACTAGCAGTGTCGCCTGCATGAATAATAAAAAGAAGCCAAGATTATTTGCTCTACACTACAGATGCGTTCTTCTCTCCCTCAGGTCCAGCATTTCACTTCATGCCACCAAGAATGGAACGGGAACTTTGCCAACCGGCGACCACAGGCGTACATCCCTCCCACCATGCATGGGCACACCTTCACACTTTCCCACAGCAGTCCAAACCACACAACAGGCCCCCACCCCCACCTTGGGGGCCACCCGCATTCTCAGCCTACCCTGTTGTCGTACCCGCCGTCTGGCCCTCTGGTTACAGCGGCCCCCGTGGCCCACCTGCTGGCTTCCCCTGGCGCCTCCCGCCCCGTCCTCCAGCCCACCTATGGCATATCCCACCCGGCAGGCATTGTGCACCAAGTGGCAGTGGGTATCAACCCCCGGCTGCTTCCCTCCCCCACCTTGCATCCACAGAGCCAGTTCAAGCCCCTTTTCCCCCCGCACTCTTACATCGCCTCGCCTGCTTATGGCACTTTCCCCCTCAGCCCCACCAAACTAAACCAATACCCCTACATCTGAGAGTGGCTCTGGTACCTTTCCAACCACCTGGGGGCTAAGCAGGGCAGCATCCCATCCTAAACCACAAACAACATGGTTTTCATTTCTAATAAAAAACCATGGCACAACCACAGAGAAAACAAGCTATTTTTTGAATCATGTCGACTTGGTTGTAATTGAACTTTTAAGCTTTAAAAAAAGAAGAAGAAAAAAAAAAAGAGTTCCAACGGTGGAGATGATCTGGCAAAAATTAAGAAAGAAATAATGTATGAATGATTGAATGATAGAATGAATGAGTAGTTAAACTCACACTTAATGTGTTTTGCACATTTGATATATCTTTGCATTGGATCTTCTACGAATACTCCTCAAGACAGATGAATAATTGGGGTGTTGTTGAATAGTTAGAAAACCCCCCGGTCCCAGCTATTTTTCTACATTGCCTTCTTATGTGTGCAAGACACATCCATATTTGTAAAGCCATCCCAGTCTCTAGCTCTACATCGACAGATGCACATGTTGTCCACGGTGTATGTTGTACTGCGTTTGAAGTATTTGTACCTTTTCTGTGTCTTTTGATGTTCGCAATGTCAAGTCAATTATCCGATTTAAATAGAGTTCATCACGCTGCATGTGGTCTTGCATGAGCAAAAATGTAAACGGAAAGATGCATAGACGTTGCTCTTATTGTTTGTGTCACAAGACTCGCTGCATTGTATAACTGTCCCCAGCCATAGTGCCTTACATATTTGAGGTTGTTAATGTTACTACTTATATATGACTATATACATGAATATTAATGTACTGGACTGCAGCACTTGAAATTCCAATCGGTCGATGCATCCTATGTGTGAGTATATATATGCACATGTGTATATGTTCCATGCATAGCCTGCATGGATGTGATGTATCGCGGACAGCGGTGCTTATTTTTCGGAGTCTTTGTATATTTCAGTGTGTAGTGAGTTCCTTTTCTGTTCTTTCAAGAAGAACGGCATGCTTTGCTGTTGCGAATGCCTGCTGTTTCCTTAAACACGTTTGATTTTTTTTTTTCCTCTCTGTTTCCGAATGAACTAGTGTACAAAGTGCAAGTACTGGATATTGCTTAACATTTGATAATCACTTTCTATTTAGTGAAACTCTTACTACTAACAGTATTTGTACTGTTTAAAAACGGCAATACAATCTAAATAGTCGTCGGTTATATATTTCTTTGCTTTTTTTTTTTTGTCTTTCTAATTTTATTTGGAGTGTTTTCACTTTGT
The DNA here is from genome assembly GCA_903067095.1 of Girardinus metallicus. NCBI lineage: Eukaryota > Metazoa > Chordata > Actinopteri > Cyprinodontiformes > Poeciliidae > Girardinus > Girardinus metallicus. The sequence goes on from CAEGAE010045192.1 coordinate 20,249, forward strand.
TTTTAGATGTTTAGAAGTGTGACGGGCATGGCTTTGATTAGGTAAGATTTAAAAAAAAAAATGCAAATTCGTTTTACGGTATGAAATATTCTTAGCCTGAGCAAACCATGCAGTATTTGATATACACACATATATGACATATATTATAGAGCTAGAATATTTAGTGCAGATGCTTGTTAAGGTGTGAGGTAATTGTGTGCAATTCTCTCGTTTATGCATGTGTGACAAAGTTAACTTTTCCCCTTTACATTGATACCATTTGTTAAAGGCTTAATGCTTATCAGTGTCAACTACTTATTTTATACATTCCGTCAGGGAGGAAGTATAAGTATATATATATATATATATATATATATATATATATATATATATATATATATATATATATATATGTATAAATGTGTGTGTGTGTATTTTTTTTTTTCTTTTAGAG
>CAEGAE010045216.1:0-32246 GCA_903067095.1 Girardinus metallicus
TAGACATGTTTTATAATAACCTGATCACTAATAGATGGGCTGTTTGTGATCCTGCCTCTTTATTATTACATTGAATTAATTTCTGATTCTTGTATAACTTTTCTTCAAGTTAACAAAGTGAGCTGTTATTGTTACAGGTTCATTTTATAAACTACAGAAAAGTAACTTAGAGAAGCTCAATGTGAAAAACTGGACTGATGTTGATATGATAGTAAAACTGCTGTTATGTTAGATTTACCTATGTTTTATTTTATCTTTTTTTTATCCGATTACCTGATTAATCGTAATAATCGATAGATTACTCGATTACTAAAATATTTGTTTACAACAGCCCTGCTGTTTGTGTTCTTGTCTCGATGCATTTTGGGGTCGGGCGTCAGTTTACCTGCACTATGGGGACAAATGGTCTCAGGAGTCTCCTTAATGAATATCGTTACCTGCGTGCAGAAATGCTCAGTGTTCAGCAGTGAGGGGTGGTGGGAGTCAATGTCATGTCCTGATATTTTCTCAAAGGATTGTGTGCGTTTTCTGGCCCGTGGCCTGGCAGCGCCCTGCTGGATCCACGATGACTCAGCAGTATCACACCACTGATGGTGTGTGTGTGTGTGTGTGTGTGTGTGTGTGTGTGTGCACTGTATTCCTGGGTGTTGTTGTCTTTCTGTATGACAGTGAGATGAAAACTGGGTGAGTAAGCAACAGATTGAGTCCTTGTGTATTTTTGAGGACGTTTAGCCCATTTAGCTGAAAAAAACTGAAGCATGTTTATTTGTTCTTATGTAAGAGTCTCTTCCAAATTATAAGAACTCAGCAGAGCTGCAGTGAAACTATAAAAAAAAACAACACACAGTTTAGACTGTATTGTTGTGGAGAACTGAAAAATACAGTAAGCCCTCGCTGCTTCGCGGATTTGTTTGTGCAGTTTTTTTCCACAGTGCGTTGTGTTCTGCGTCCTGATTGGCTAAACAATCAGGACGCTTCTGCTCTACCTGTGTGCCAATAATGTTACGGTATTTAAATATAAATATAAAGAGCGACAACAACTACCGATAACTATGTTCTCTCGAAAAAACACACCTGCCCCACCGGCTCCAGCCTGACTCTGCAGCGCGGCGTCACAGACACACAGTGAAGGGAGCCACAGTTTGTCCTACTGTACTTCGTATTGATGATTAAAATTATTATTTTACCATAGTTATGTGTAAGAAAGCGCTCTATTTGTTAAAGAAAATGCTTGGTCCTGAAAACAGGTTTTGTTCTTTGGTTTCAATGTAGAATATTTAATTATTCTGTATAATCATTGTGAAAAATAAAAGTTAATTACTTCACGGATTCGCGACTCAGCAAAAAACGAGGTTCACTGTACATCAAATTGCAACAATCGCTTAAACATTAGTGATTAAAACAGTCATGGTAAAAACGAACATTCAATGTCTTTCATGTGCAGGATAAAAATTAAATGGATCGAAACAGACTTTATATGGTCATTATGTAATTAAACAAAGATGAAGCTTAGAGTCTGTCCTCGCTGTTTTCATGGGAGTGAAAGTGAAAGTAGCAGCCAAGAGCTGCAGATCAAATGCATTGAACAAGTCATCATCTTCAGTGAGATCACCGCTATAAAAGGGAGAGTTCTGGCAGCAACACGACGCCAAGCTGGGCAGACAAGGAGCAAACGTGGCTGCTCATCAATCTGGGAGCGTCATGAGGCCGTTTCTGGTCGTCTGAGGTCCGTCGTCGAACACGGAGAAAGATTATTCACTGGAAACATTTAAAGAGCTGCCAGTCAGTTTGCTGCAAAGTATTTCTCGTCCACTTCACTCTGACCTAAACGCTTCTAGAGACAAATAAAGAAATGGACAAACCAAGGGAATTTTACACTGTCGTGTTGTTAAAAAATATTTTTATTGTCACAGAATTCTGTTATTTTTATTGTTACACTTAAATACTGCAGATTATGAAGTGACTTATTTTAATGATGAATTATAATTTTAAAAAGCTTAAGAAAACAACTTGGCCCTATGTGAGAAATTATTTTCCTTAAATCTAATACTTTGGGATAACTGGAGTCTTTTCCATGCCTGAGGTTGAACTTTGACCCACTCTGGTTTACAGGATTGTTTTAATTAGAGGCAGGACTCAACAGTTTTAGTTATTGTTAAATGATTATAATTTATATATATTTTAATTAGCAATAGACATGTTGGCTCATTAACAAAGACAGATATTGTTCTTAACTGAATCACAGTATGGAATAAATCTGTTTAGTTAAACTTTTTAATGAGTTAACATGTGTGTAATAAATGAATCTGAATTATGACCTTAGTTTTAATTTTGCAGCATTGCAGGTTTTTGGTGTGAAATGTTTAAACTCACAATGTTTCACCGAGATGCATAAAGTTAGACTTTGATCATGTGGTGCATAAAATCATAAATTCAAGTAATGATCAAATCTGAGCTCAGTTATGCTGACAACATTTTCCAAAACAATTTAATTCATGAAACCTTTATTTGCAACTCTAAAAATTTGAATTCTTAGTGTCTTTAAGATTTTCTTAAATTGGTTTCTCTCTCATAAATGCAGTATTATAAATCAGGTGTTGCTTAATCAGCAGACTGACAAATGCGATTTTGCAGTTGGACATAAAAACATAGAATGTAGTAATTTTGAGGTTTTTCCACCAGTGAACGTTTGGCCACCCGGTGAGGAAAGGTCACGTCGGGCGCTGCAGTTCCCCGTCTTTCTAAGGTGCCATTATTTTGGGTTTTAGTATCAAGATACAGGTTTTTATTAAAAATTATTTATCCATCACTAGTTAAGATGTTTCACCTTGTCTTGAAATCAGATATGGACTTTAGGACGTGAAGGTATAGAATCGCTAGCTTTGTTTCCATTAACCACAAAATTCCCCCAAATTAAAATTACAAAAATAAATTTGCTTAATGGAAAAAACTAATTTCAGAAAGACTCAAGTTTTTTAATAAAATGTTTGCTCTATTATAAGGTGGATTTCCAGCCGTATCGAAATAGATGTGCTACATGAAAATAAAACAGAAACACTTTTTCTTTGCATCATACGAGTTAGGTGATCAACAGGAAGCTACCACTGGCGAAAACCACAAAGAAGATGACAGGAAGTAGAAGGATGCAGATGCTTTGATTTTGGTTTCTGTCGCTCCACCAGAGCTTTCACAGCATCGCACAGCTCATAAAAAGTTGTGTCTCATTCCAACGTAAATCCTGTAAAATGGAAGAGTACAATTTCCCCAAAATGCTGCACAAGTAGCTGCACCCCAGTAGGCGGGGCTTTCCGCTCCAACACCTGAATGAGGCGCCAGTGGCTCCTCTGATTGGCTGATAGATGAGTGTTGAACTACGAATATATGTCGTAACGGTTTACACCCGTTGCTGCCATGATGTTTAATGACTTATTGCATAAACAAGCTTATTCACGTGTGATTTTAATTTTGTTTCTTATTTAATGCAAAACTTGCAATTGCAAAAGTCCACTAATGTCGAACAAAATTGTGTTTGTTCGACATTAGTGGAATATTGGCAAAGATTTGCGCACATTTGTAATGGGAATGCAGCTGATGTTTAATTTGTCAGTAAAAAGTTGATTGTATATGTTGTAAAAAGCTTGCAGCTTCACAGCCGGCGGGACAGACATGCTGACGGTCCCTGCAGGTGGAGCAGAAAGCGCTGCGCCCGTCCTCAGGGTTCAGAGCTACAGTAAGAGGTGCTGCAGAGATCCTGTCTGTGTGGGGACAATAACACTCTGCTGCCTCATGGGGATCCAATTATAGCTTCATCACAGCTATTCTCAGTCTGCATATGTACAGTCTGTGTGTGTGTGTGTGTGTGTGTGGTGGGTAGTCCATCTTCTGGCTGTGCACATTAAAGCAGGGATGTCCTTGAACCTTCAGCATGAACCGGTGCTCCAGCAGCAGCCGCTCTCTGCTTCTGTAGCTTTAAGCTCATTGGCTTGTCTTCCTCTCTGTGTGTTTGTGTTGCTGTCACAGTGATTATAGCTTGATAAATCGCTGCTACAGTTTCTGAATATTTTCATCTTCTGACGCAGCTGAAGGTCGACATGTGTGCTCATCCTCAGAGCAGAAATTTTCTATGAACTCACAAATAATACCTGCACGATGCAGCCGCTACAAAGCAATCGTTTCTGTTTTAAAGAGACGTGAAAAATGTATTCTTATTTCAGTCTAAAATATCTCCCACTCCAACTACTTTTATTCCTACTAATTAATGTACCAGAAAACATACACAGGACATGTGCAGCACACACAAGGGCCTAGGACCCCTAACCAGGGGACACACGTCGGAAACCAGTAATCTAACGCGTCATTATTTACAACCCAATAATCATATTGAAGTTATGCATCCAAGTCACTGTGTGTTACTATATTTGTCGTTTTATTTAGGGAAAATTTATTGTTGATATCTTCTTTTCCTTTGGGGAGTGACGTCACAAACGTAAACAATGGAAAGAAAAGGGAGATGCACATTTTCCAGCTGCTGGATGAATTTTTCATTGAGTCATCGAGTTAGTTTTTCAAAGTAGCTATGCCAGGAGGGTGGGGGTCATGGCTGGGGAGGCAGAAGACCCCCTGCATGTTATCGTTTACATACGGAAACTTCGCGCATGCGCACATTGAGGGGCAAAAATACTTTACTTCACATGTCATCCATAACCGCGATGCCACGGCAGAATAATTAACTCAATCAAACTTGGAAATATAGATATTATTATTTCAGTGCTGCACAGCAAAGGGAAAACCCGTTGAAGTGCAACTCAAAACCACCTTTTTCTCTCTGTATCGGCCAAGACTCGCTGCGTGTAGCTTCACTTATTTACTGTATGCTAGCGCGCTGTCTCTTGCTCTGCAGTTGTGGAGTCACATTGTGTGGGATCATGAGCGCCCCCTGCCATGAGGCCAGAGAACTGCCTGCCTCACCTCCAGTCTGGTCGCTGCTCAGCGCATGAAACACGTTACACACACAGCTGGTGACAACAAACACTTTACATTATATACATAAGCTAAATGATGGAAAATCAGTTTATATATTAAAAGTTTGTTAGCCATTTTATTGGCAACGTACAGACAGGAATCATGCCTCACCTGCCTCCCCTGACCGCATGTCACTGATATATATATATATATATATACAATTGTCTTTGTCCCTCACATAAGTCCCGATCCGTTGGACCAATTGTAGCGAAGGTACAGGCCGCACCAACGGCTACTGTCAGGTTTGCTCTCACCAGAAATTGGTTATTTTGATCTTTAAAATATTTCTGTAGCAACATTTGACTAAATGTGTTGATTTAAAACTTTTAGAGCATCAGCGCGCAGAAGTTTTCATCCATCTGAATGTGAAATTATCTTGGAATTAGCGAGTCTGAATTGTTGGTTTTGTAGCATTAGCTGCTAATGTGCAGCTTTTAGCTGATCCAGTGCTGTTAGTATTGTATTGTTTGCCTATTATGATTGTTTGTTGCTTTGTTGAGCAACAAACTCTGAACAACAGTGTTCCATTGTAAATATCTACAATGTATTTAATTGACGTTTGGGAACTATCCGTTTCATTTTGGATTCATGCCACACATGGTCAAGCTTCCACTCAAGTCAGGATTTGTTAGCTTGATGCGTAGAACCTTACAAGTCCTGTTTGTTTAACAGGTGGACTCGGATGGACTCGGATAGACTCGGATTTCCTCAAACAGGCTGGAGGTGTGTGGATGGTGAGCTAACGAACGGCCCAGCTCAGCGTTTGTAATCCCGTCCTGCGGTGTGGTAGGAGGCTGATGCAGCCCGACCTTCAGCTCACTAAACATAAAACAGCCTCCAACAGGCTGCAGTCTGCAGACCACGTTTCCTCATGCTTGAACTGAAACTCTAAAGACTCTGACATTACAAGTCGTGTTTGGGGAATTAGTTGCGGCTCATTTAGCACAGCTGGTGATGGACTTGCATTGTATTTGCAATAACATCAAAGTGCGCTTAACAACAACTGCTGCAGCAACTTGGGAACAATTTATGGTATTTGGTTTTATTTATTTCACACAATTTTATTATTGCCTTTGGATTATTATAATACATGTTACCTGAAAAATAATCCAGTCATCAGTAGATGATGGTAGTCTGTGTTTATCAGTATTGCAGTGTAAAAAGCTACCTTGGTGTTGTACTTGCCTCTAAAGTCTGTAAATGATGCTAAAATTACAAACAATGATTCCAGTATTGGTGCATAAGGAGTGAAGAGGTGGAGTGTTAAGTTACAACTCAGCTTCCTGGACTGTAACCACTTTGAAAGATGAATTAATTCAGAGGAAGATCCGTTCAACCCAAATTTAGATTGAAACAAAATATCCTGATGAGACGAGCAGCTGATCATTGTTCAGTTCCATCGATTATCAAATGTTTCCTGCTCATACCTTTTAATTTTGAGCGAACTTTATTGGCTGTCTTCTTGATGTCAGCTGTGAGGTCCTCCAACTCCTGCTTGGTCTCTGCAGAGAAAACAGGAAAAAAGAGGTGAAGACGTGGCACAAAGTGCTCCAACATTTTCACGGTAAAATCCATATTTCATTTGAGAAATTATTTATAGTGAGCAGTTTTTAGACAACTAGGAACTTGTCCTGACTGGTTAAATTCATTTGAAAAGATTTTAAATTGTATTTTCTTTCACAGAAACGTCAGATCGTTTAGTGATTAACAAGCAGCAGTAGACGCGTCTCGGTTTGTGAGCATGTCTTGTGCATTTGGACCTGCAGAATAAAACTCAGACATGGCTTCTCCCTGAAGCTGTTTGGGGGTTAAAGGTCGAGGAGGAGTGGTATCCTCCCATCGTGTCAGCCATGTTGGAAGGTGGCGCCTGCGAGCGGAGGCTGCAGCAGTGCAGTCAGATTTACGAGCGCTGCAGTGCCTTTCAGCCGCTCTACCTCTGACTCACCCTGCTCCTCGTCTGGCCGTGTCGCTCGGCTGCGGCTCGGAGACCCAGCGGGGCGTAGCTGCGGCGCGGACTGCAGGCTGCCGCTGCGCTCGACCCACTAACGTCTGCCTGGATAAACGTCCTGCGAGGGCGCCCAGGAATTAATCTGGCGTTAAAAATGCAGCAGAGACTGAATCTGATGAGCTGTAGCTGTTTCTGTTTCTGAGCTTCAGATTAATTATTAAACCCGTCAGGCTTTTGATGAACATTTCTGTCAGTGACCGTCAAAGAGAAACCAAACTCTGGCAGAAAACCAGTTTTGTAACGCCTCAAACTGCCATCAGAGCGTTTTAATTGGCTGGCCGTTAACCAATTAGCATTAATAGGGCGGATTAATGAGCAAACCTGCTGTCAGACTTTTATTTTCCCATCAATCAGCAGGTGAGACATCAGAAACGCAGCTAACACACTCATCAATACACTAACGATCAATCAGCAGCGGCTCTCATCAATAACACCAAACATTCTGTCTCTGCGTCTAGTTTTTATTTAACCTCCAGGTGTTTATATTCTTACATTTAAGTTATCTTGGATCCTTCAATCTCCTTAGTTTGCAAAATTCAGAAAAAATACTTTTTAGTTAAGTTGCAAAAAAAATTTTATATCTTAGTTTATTTTATTCAGTATATCATTTTATTTTTAGATATAAAAATGTATTTTGACATTCAAAATCATTAAATATTGAAGATTTTTACCTGAACCTGAAGCGACCAACAACAGTCTGCGTTCGGTTGAAATCAACTCTAGTGCCGTTCGAATCTTAGCTCAAATCAAAAGCAGGAAGTGGACTGCAGCGCAGGGCATTCTGGGTAAATACAGCCAAAGCTAACACGCTAGCCTAGCGCTATCAGGAGAAATGTCTCCTGGTCGTTAGACTAAAGAGAAATCCTCCCACCGCTAAAATCTGACACCTCCATTTAGTTTCCATCTGGTGACAAAGGAAGTTGTTCTCAGTGTCTTCAGAGGTTTTTGTGTCGTTTCCTTCAGTGGTTCTTGGTGCAGCGCCCCCACAGGCCAGGAGGGGAACAGGTTGTAATGTCCCATCTGGTCTGCGGGTTAAAAGTGGCCGTATTTGTAAACGTAGCCTAAATGTACTGCTGTTCAGGCAGTTCCAGTTTAATGACAAAACCACCAAGTTGTTCAGTTGATCATTATAAAATATACCAAAGAAAACAGACGGGTGAATCTTTAACGCTGACATAACTGATAGCAACTGATGGATGAAGTCAGGCGAGTTTTAAGACGTCGTTCAGACAAACTATGTTGCATGAATGAGAATTAGTTTATACTCCAGCTGTGAACTTGGTTCAGAAGTTTAGGTGAACTGTGAACATGAATGAATCATTTTAACGCAGCTGAACTGAATTTAGAAACAGTCAAGAATGAACTGATGGCTATATACACATTAAAATAACTTTCTTAAAATTTTATATTTTATTTCCACTTTGTTTTAAAATATTCATGAATATATTTAGAATAATAAAATTGTATTTTTCCATTAAATGAATTTTAACATCTTGACTTAATTCATTTAGTAAAATTCTAAATTAATACAATTTTTAGAATTGTAAATATTTCATTGTTACTTTTCAATCAGCAATTTTCATTTTATTTACTTACATTGGACTTTGGTGAAAGTTTATTTTAAATATGAAAACTGACTAACTTTTAAATCCAGACTCAAATAACATGAAATAAAAATATTTGTTTGTTTTATGAAGATCTTATTTTTGCCTGAAGGAGATTTTCCTCTGGACACAAAGTGTCTGTTTATGCTCTAAAAGGCTGAAGGAAACTGTGCCTTTAAAAATGTTGACATTTTTTAACTGGAACTCGGATTTAGTTGATGTGATTAATGAGTGAAGCCAGCAGCTCTAATTAAAATGACCGAACGGATAAAGACAACAGGATGAACTAAAACGAGACGTTAGGATCCTGAACGGCTGCGGTTTACATCTGTAGTCCTCAGCTCTCACTACAACTCCCATCATGCATTATTCAGGCTGAAACACGACTTGTTGGCAGCTGAGAGCGAGCTGACCCAGAACTGAGCAGGAAGCAGGAGAGGAAAGAGCCAAGAGACGAGTTTTCACCAACGTCCACTCCGATAAATGTCCACTGATGTCTCACTTTGGGTTTTTATCACCCAGATAACTTGTGCGCTAACTTCCCGAAGCTAATAAAACACTTCCAGGATGGGAATACCACTGAACAAAAACCAGGAATGTTTTAGTTCCCGTCATCAGAAATCAATTATTCTGACAAATCTCATGTTTCTTAAACAGAAAAACATTTTTACAGTCGGGTTTTTCCTCGCTGAATAAAAACGTTCTGGATCTGAGGGACGGTGCAGCGATTCACGTCAGAAAGATTTACAAGTGGAGTTGCAGCTTCAACTGTCACTCTGAACTCAGCGAAGGGTTTTTTCTAAAATACGTCAGGGAAAAAACTCTTCGTTTATTAAATATTTTTACAGTGACATAAATAAGGCTACTAGCTGACAGAGGTCAGAGGTCGTTTCATTCATATCTCATATCAGCGTTAAACTGGTGCTGGAGTCTTTAAAGAGCAGATGCATTTTGAAGTGAGGTTAGCGCTTTAGCATTAGCTGTGCTAATGTTTATGATTAGTGGTTTGGGGTTAGTGCAGCTAACGTTAGCTAGCGTTGTCTCCCCACATCGTAACTCTTAAGTCGATAACCAAAACCTCAATACAGATTTCTAATATTTTTCAAATTAAAGTTTACAAAGCAGCTAAGAAAATTAACGCTTTAGAATTTATCCAGAAAAATTCATTTAGCAAAAGTTTAGTGCACTAAATATTTTTAGGGTAAGCAAAAATGCTAATGTGCTAAGCTAAAAGTTAGCTGCATTCGTGTGCCAACCACTGGTTTTGTCGTTCACTGGTATCAGGAGATAGATCTTCATGTCGTTAGCAGTATTGATTAAATGTTTTCCTTTCTCTAAACCTTGTCTTCAGATTGATTATTCAGTCGATGTGAAGCGCTGATGGGTTTACAGCCTCAGTAGAAACTTTGTTTTCCTCTAACTATAATTAACGAATGCAGAGCTAATGGTCGCTACTCACATGAGGCCAACCTGGGCGTCTCCTCCGAGCTTAATGTCACGTCATGCAGTTTAAAAAGCAGGATCATGCAGACGGGATGGGAAGAAAAGAAACACGGAACAGATGGAAAACAAACAAAACGTCATTTATCATGCAGAAGAAACGAAATCACATGAGAAAACATGCAGGAGGAAAACGCCAAACTCATCAGCACAGAGTTTTATCTTAACATGTCGGGTTTCTGGCTCCGACCGACCCAGAAAGGTCCAGAACCGGACTCAGTCTGGACATCTACCAGTCCGGTTTGGACCTGGAGAGTGATCTGCTTCCACCCGACCCGTTAGCCGGGCTGCAGGCGTCGGTGCCGACTGTGTCAGAGCCGACCGGGTCGGGCGGCAGCGCCGGCTTTGCGCCCTCCGGTCCAAACCGCTTCCGTTTCTTCTTCTGGCGTCAGGAGGAGCGGCGGGCGGCGTGGCGTTCTGCCAGCAGGATCGGGCCGGACACGGCGCTGCGGAGCTCATCAGGACCCGTTTAACGGGATGAGGTCGAGCCGCTGGAGCCTTTCAGTACCACAATCAGAACCTTCTGGCTGTTTACGACCCGAGATGGATAAACCGCAGGTCTCTGTCTGGTCCCAGAACCCGGCTCCAGATGTTTAAACCCTGCTGGAGCCGGATACCCGTCAGAACCAGAACCAGTCCTGCTTCGGGTCTGAGGATAGCAGCACAGAACGGAGGGATGAAATGTGACAGGAAGCTCCCAAAGCTCACCCAGGAGCCAGTCAGGAAGCTGGATAAGTTCTGAAATCACCGGACCGGACCTGCAAACCGGACCGATGTATCAGGAAAAGGGAAAGATCAGGAATAAGGCAACAGGACTCTGCTGACCTGGATGGGATCATTCGGACCTTTGTCTTAAAGAACAAAGTTACGGATCTGTGGCCCAGCAGGAGGATCGACAGCGATTGGTTTCTGCTGATCGGATCGATGGAATCGGGAGAATCCGGGCCGCTGAACCCAAACATTAACAGGACGAGCAGAGATCCATCCACTCCTCCGGTCACTAAGGAACCAGCAGCTCTTTGGGAATCTGAAATCTGGTTCATGTCTGATCAATGTTTGGGATTTTCCCGACTCAGCTGGAGAAACGGGAACGCCGAGTGTCTGCGTCACAGACTTCCTGCTGCGGGAAACGTCCAGGAATAAAATCTGCAGCATGTCAGACATTCTGAGCTGCAGCTGACAGCGAAAACGGGTCGGCTTGGTGGTCCAGACTCAAAGTCCCGTCAAACAAGGGTCATCCGGCGGTTTGAGCCCGGTTCTGCACAACCGTCCCCAGCTGTGCTGGACCCGGCCAGAACTCTGTGGACGAGCTTTGGTGGTGCAGATGTTAGCAGAGGGAAGAGGCTGAGGGGCGGCTTACTTTCGTCAGGGTTCGGCGCGGCCAGGATGGCGCTGTGCTGCTTCTTCACCTGCTCCACGTCCTCAGACAGCTTCTCTATGCAGCCTCGGATCTCCTCCACCTGAACGGGACGGACAGTTTCCTTAACATGAGTTATTCTACACACCTGGAATGAGAAGAGTCCATTTCTTCTGTTCTACAGGTGGCTGGAGGTATTGCTAGCAGAGTTGGCCTAAAATTATTCCCACATTATCCCAACGCTATCCCAGTGTTAGCAAAGCGTCATTCCTGTGTAATCCCAACACTAACATAGTTTAATATCATTCCAGAAGTGTCCTAGTTTTATCCAAAGTTACTGGAATCAAACCACTTTATCTGAATATCAGGATTATTTGATGTTATCTGAAAATTATCCCACTTTTATTCAGAAACTATCCTAATGTTTTTGTGGTGTTAGCTTAGCATTATGCTAGCGTTATCCAAACCTGGCTCTGTTATTGTTACCTGAACCTTTTCTCAGTGTTGGGCTCCAGCTGGTTGCCTTGGCGATGCACCTGTCCGTGTTTCTGGGTCTCACCTGTTCAAAGAACTCGTCCATGAAGTGGTCCCGGTCGACTTGCACCACCTCTTCATCATCATCGCTGTCCTTAGCCTGCGGACACAAAGAGGATGAAGATGAGGCTCTGAACACCTCTGATTGGCTCCCTGGTGAAATAAAATCTGTGACATCATGACAGACGAAGACGGGTTTAAGCTAATTAAAGCTGCAAACTGGATGGCCGATCAGAGCTTTTCTTTCTCTGCTGCGTCTCTTTGGATCGTTTGACCGTCAGTTTAATTTGCAGCAGCTGGATTTATTCCTGTCAGTATGTCGGCAGACTCCACCTCCAGAGAAATCTGTCCTTAAAGTCCTTTTCTCTGTCGAGCCTCAAACCTCTGAACTGGATTTAATGGATCTATATTTCAAACATCTGATGGGACAATCCATGAAGTCGATAAGCGAGTCTGGGGAGAAGCTCACTGCTGGAAACATTGAATAATTAAACATGTGAAAGGACAGAAGGTCAGAGGATCCTGGTGCTTCTAGAAAACCAGTTCAGCAAACTGGCCACTGATCTTTCAGGGTCTTGATGTTCTGCTTCTCACTCAGATTAGATTTGTTGACCAGCTGCTGATTTGGAGGCTCAGTTCAAACCCGTTTTACTCTGAATTTGCTCAGAAACGAGCTGAAAACATGGCGGCGATGGATCAGGGTCAGCGATCAGATGGCTGCTGTCCGCTGATAAAGTCCAGCCGCCGGCGCCCAATCAGCTTCCTCCGTCAGCGACAAGCGAACAAACGGCTCTGTGTGTCGGGTCACCTGTCAGAGGGAGATTATCAGCTGGGACAGAGGAGCAAGGCCTGATGGGAAATATTTAACCTCCTTAATGGGTATTTATTGACCTGAACAGAACCAATGGTTTTGTCCCGACAATCAGAAGTAAACCGGGTTGAAAGCAGATGGAGCTGAACTGGGTCACACCGGCCCACAAGCAGAAGGTTCTGCTGAGGTTTTAGGTTTATTGGAGCTTTTTTCAGTTGATCTTACAGAATCTAACTGGATCTACATGGGGCTCACTGGTTCTGACAAGATCTAAATGTGTCTGTCCTTCAGCAAATATCATCCCCAATCCCTCCCAATCCCATTCAATCCCATCCAATCCCCCCCAATCCCATTCAATCCCACCCAATCCTCCCCAATCCCATTCAATCCCCCTCAACCCCCCTCAATCCCCTCCAATCCCACCCAATCCTGCTCAACCCCTCTCAATCCCACCCAAGCTCCCCCAATCCCCCCAATCCCACCCAATCCCCCTCAATCCCACCCAATCCCACCCAATCCCCTCCAATCCCACCCAGTCCCACCCAGTCCCACCCAATCCATTTCGTTCCAACCAGTCAGCTTCAGACTCGGATAATGTCTCATTCAAGCTGTTTCCTCTGTAGATTTCTTCAGAGATCCTTATCTGAAGCCCAGATGTTCAGAACCGACCCAAACAGCTGCTAGTGAAACCTGAACAGATGTTTGATTTAAACCTTTTTGTCATTGGATCTTTTAACTCTCTGGTCCGTAACGAGGGAGGCTTTAGGGTCCTGGTTACTGTTGGTGTTCAGTGTTCACTTCAGGTAGGAACAGAACAGGGACTTTCTGGGTTGAGTAAAAACCTTCAGCAAAGCGAGTTTTACTGTATCATGTTGTGCAGAGCAGAGTGCCAACATGCCTCCGTTCTGCAGATGGTTTGTCGTTCCCGATCGCTTGGGGCCAAAATGCAGCTCATCTGAAACTGGGTTGTTCTACTTCTTCAATTCACAGCTTTGAAAATAATGACTAACAAGCTGCAGATCTGCAGGCGGCGCCGACTCCTCCATCATTCCTGCCGCAGGCAGCAGGTTTAAACAGAAATGACTCAACGCGGGGCGCCGACGTCCGACTCCTTAAAACGTCCAGCTTTCTGTCCTCGGACTGTTTTAGCCGTCGGTCCAAAACCTTCTGGGTTCAGATCTGGTTTCAGGGTTCAGTTTGGGTCGGGCTTCAGGGCCAGAAAACACAGCAGCGTGTCATCGAGTGTCTGACTCAGACAGGGTCCCTGAAGGCACCGCGAGCCCCTCCCGGTGGAAATCCTCCGCAGACAAAGTGACGGCAGAGGACTCGATAACCTTCAGAGAATCAGCTGATCTGAGAGACTCCAGGAGATAGACCGAGCCCAGACCGATACCACCGCAGATAAACAGCAGGGCCATCAGGAAAATTAGGTTAGAGGAAAAACTCCATGCAAAATATAAAAACTACACATGCAAAAAAAATGAGACCACAACGGTCAGCTGCAAAAATATAAGAATCCCAGAATCAGAAGGAAAAAATAACTAAACCTAAACAATTAAAATTTAATATCAACAATTTATTACACAGAAAAAAAATTATTACAATAATTTATAAAAATTCAAATATCAACTGAAATATGAGATTTAGCAAAAATAAATCTGCATATAAAAAATAGGCAATGAATAGATAAAGTAAAAAACGATTCACCATAAAACCAAAGCTAAAGCTGAGGTTGATCATTAGAATGAAAATATAACTCAGTTAAATAAAAATATTCTGAAAACGGAATAAAACAGCTGAGTGACATGAACCGAACCAGAACTGAGCCGCAGCACATAAAGCCACACGTGGCCCGGTTCTGCAGAACGTCTGGACCGTTTGTTAAGACTCTGCACCGCCTGATGGGGGCGCTGCTGCAGACTCTGCTGACCCTGATGGGGCCCAAATCTGGTTCCTTTGGGAACTTCCAACAACCAGAACAACAGAACCAACAGACCCCGAGCAGAACCGGGGGAAGTGTCCGGAATGGAAACAGATCCGATTGATTCCAGGGTTTAGACAGAACCGCTCGGATTAATATCTAAAGACGATTCCATAGCAGCAGACGGAGAGAGGGAGGAGGAGGAGGATGATGATGATGGAGGAAGCTCAGACTGGACCTGCTGGTTCTGGTTCCGTCAGTGATTTGAGGGATTAAAATTTTTCTTCTTTTAATCACTAAGTAGAGCTGAACATTAACACCTTAATTTCAGTTAATGAATTAAAAAAATTAAATTAATCTCTCTTTTTTTTTACATTCAAAAGTTCCAGTAGGAACCTTTGTATCGCTGTTTCTGGCAGGACCGTAAATCCGACGCACAAGCGATTCCTGATCAGATGATCCCTTTAGGTTCTGGTTCTCCAAATTAAAATCTGGAAAAATTCAGTTAAACTGGGATTATGGAAAAACAGGAAAACGGATCAGAATGATGACCGGGTCGGGTAAAGTCCGGCTTCCTGTGACTCGGTTCTGATGGGTCGGGTTCATCACAGCTGCAGCCTAAAAGCTGCTGCTGTTCATAGGAGGAATTGTTTCATTTTTCTACATTTCCACTGATGTTCTGTTAAAATTTTAAACTTTTTCCACGACGGAGAGAAAATGTTTGGAAATGAATAAAGTGAATTAAAACTGCAGCTTTTCTGTTCTGATCAAAGTCAAAGGTTTCCTCTAACGTTTTCTAAGAGAAAACTTTCTTCTTGAAACAGAAATCTTCCATTTAAAAAAAGTTTTATCTCCTGGTGGATTTAATAAAAGGATCTTCTGCAGTAATAAATATCATAATCAGACGATTTTAACACTTTATTCAGCTCAGAATCAGGAGGAACTGTTTTCCCCTCCTGAGCCGCCGTCCCGTTTGTCCGGTTTATTCCCGTCTCTCCTCTTCCTCACGTCTCCTCTCTGCTCTCACGTCACACACGCTCACATCAGGAGGCTGACCTCAGGTGTCACAGCGAGCTCTGATGCCAGCAGAGTGTGTGTTTGCATGCATGGACACACACTCTGCAGCCGCGTGTGTGTGAGCAGCAAAGCACGCCAGCAGCATCTTACCCACAATCCTCTGGGAGCGCTGGCTCTTCCCAGAGTCCATCTGTCCTTCCAGTCTCTGACTTTAGCAGCCAACAGGAATCTTTCCTGTTTCCTGCTGATCTGGACGCTCAGAATTCAGAGGCTGTCAGGAGCTCCTGAAGGCACCACCAGAACTGAATCAGCAGAGCGCTCTGCTCTTCAGAACCAGAACCAGTGAAAATACTCATGATTCTGCAGTGAGAACCGAAACCGGACCGAAGGTTTTCACTCCAGCTGCAGAGATCCAGAATCTCCAGACAAACTAGAAAACGACAAAGTGACTGCAAAGACGCACCAAAAGTTAAAAAAGGTGGAAAACAGACACAGAAAAACAACAAAAAGCTTCCAGGAAAAAATACAACCAAGAAATCCTGCAGAGAAAACAACAAATTGAAGAAAAGTATTTTAAAAGTTGAAAAAAGATGCAAAGCTTCCAAAAACCGTCTGAAAATTGAAAAGCACAAGGAGAGGGAGATGGAGTTGTTTCTCCGCTTCTTTGCTGTTTTCAGATCCGGATCCTGAATCCGTTTCAGGGTTTGACTCCTCCCACGTCCTCTGGCGCCTCATCCAGCTAGCTGCTGCTGGAAAACAAGCCGACCCTCAATCTGTCCGAACCTTTAAGAGAAACTATCGATGCATTTCTGAAAACTTTAACAAATATAAATGTATTTAAATTGGGGCCAGGATTTTAATGCGTACATTTTGATTTACGCATTAAATCAAAATTTAATGCGTAAATTTAAACCGGAACCTTTATATATTTGCTTGTTTCTGGTACGACTGTAAACCTGACGCACAAGCAGACAGTGAAGGTCAATGTCTTTAGTATTTGTTGCTCCATAAAAAACCGGATCCACAGTCATCTGAGAAAAACAAAAAATCATTTGGAGTTTCTGCAAAATGCAAAATCTTTTCTTCCACGAGGTTTGAAAAGTCAGTAAACTAACCATAAATGATCTAAAACTTATTAGGAATCATCTGAAAACATTAAGAAAACATTAAGCTTAGCTGGCGTCGGAGTAGCCAGATAGCTTCACTAATACTTCCAAAGTCTAGACCAATCAAAATGCTCGAAAAAAAGCGTTGCAGCAGCCAGCCAATCAGTGACAAGCTCTTATGCATCATTGAAAAAGTAACAGAAAATCTGCAGTTTATGTTTTTCTTTCATTTTAATGCTAATATAGTTGCAAGAGGAAGTGCAGGTTGGTAACGATCCGACATGTTTCATGATCTGATTTTAGGTTTTTAGCACATTTATTTCTCTCCAGGATTAAACATCAGAATATTTTGATCACAGGGTTTTATTCTTCCTGAAAACCAAATTTTAAAAGTAAATATTTTTTTATTTATTTATTTATATATATTTTTTGTTGAACAGAAAAAAGACTTCAACCTCCTTTCGACTGATCTGATGGTGTTTAATATTTGCTCCTTAAATCGGCCGTCATGGAGGTTATTAATAAAATCTGTCCTGGAAAACAGAATCATCTCCATCAACCTGAAATCAACTCGGGGCTGACGGCTGTTCAGACGGGGTTGGGATTTCCTGACGCTCCTGAAGGCAGCATGTCTGGCGGTTTAGGGCAGAACCGCAGAAACCTGGTTCTGATTGTTTCTGCTGAATTATTGAAGCTGTGACCGGGCCGGAGGTTCAGCCTGAGAGCTGAGACAGAGCGGAGCGTCAGCGAGGAGGACGGAGACGCTCGGCTCGTCCTCTGGTCATTTAGAGACTCACAGCTGAGGGACGAACAGGAAGGAAAGTCTTGCTCTGTGTGAAGAGTTGGTGTTTCATGTCCTCACTCTGTGAACACATAAAGGACGGATCCGAGACCCTCTGGATAATCAGTAATGACCTTTTAGCCAAGCGGACGGCGGCCCACAGGAAGTGAGAGTCCAGCTTTCTGTCTCTCGATTTAATGGAATCTGCAGAAATTCAAATTCCTAAAAAATGTATTTATCCCAAAGCAAAATTAACTCATCCAAATATCTTCAGAGTCGTTGTGAATGGTGATGCTCCAGTAGCAGTCAGTCTTGCAGTGAATCTGAAGAGTCTTCTGACTGAAGACTTGCTGTGTGACCATTAGGACATGCTAACATGCTAACAGCTCAATAGCAAGGCAAGGCATCCAGAACCAGAAGCAATAAATGTCCAAACGTTCAGTCGACCAAACAAATTTACAAAACCCTTCAAAGCTTAAACGTAAGGAGAGGGCGTGTCTACCTGCACTCTGGGCTCTGATTGGATGGAAAACAGGAAGTCCTCTAGCAGTGGGAGACAAACCTACGATTGGACGAAGAAACTGGACATGAAAGAAAGTAAAAAAATTAACCAGTTCAAATCAAACAGTAGGTTCCAGCAGAACCAGATATTGGTGATGTGACCCGGTCCATCCTGTACAGAACGGCTCATTTTGGGCCAAAATAAGGCACTACTTCCTGTTCTGTCATGGCTGTTCTGGTGCTGAAACTTTATGGTTTCGGGATGTAAAGAATGGATTTCCCAGATTAACTCAACGCCATGTAATGTTGTAAGAGATCCAACTGAACACGACCGCAGCAGAACGATTCGCGACCAGAACCAGGCTGCAAAATATTGAGCGATAAACCAGCGGATGGAGGGTTTCTGTGGTCCGGTCCGACTCAGACTCAGGTGAAGTCCAATAAGACGACCCCACAGAGGTTGATGCAAGAGCTGAAACACTGTATGACTAACGAGGACGTTTAGTGAGCATCCAGAAGGATTTTAGACTAACGGGCTTCGGTGAGCCGATTACTGATAACACTGAATATTTCACAGCTTTACCCCATCAGCCCCACTGTCTTATTGGGATTTCCTTCTCTAAATATGTCAGTAAATCTTTCAACGAAAAGGATTTCTTCTTTCTAAAAACATCTGTTAGATTCCAGCAGCTGCACAGCTGAAGCAGAATCAGTACCTGACACATCAGGTGTTGCAGCTCACCTGAGCATCAATGCTACACCTGGGATTTATTCACAGATGCTGCGTCGTTAACCGCCTCCTTAACAAGCGACCAAAGCTCAGAAAACAGCAGAAAACCTGAACAAAGTGGCTTCCTAGCAAATAATTAATTAGGTGAGTCTCTAATTGGATAATTAAGACTCTTTGTATACACACACACACGCACAGTCGTGTTTTCATCACTTGTGGGGACTTCTCATCCACTTCCATTATTTTCTACAGCCTAACCCTTACCATAATCCTAATCCTAACCCTAACCATCACATATCTAACCCTTACCTTAACCTTTACCCTAACCATCACAGACTTAACCACTAACCCAAAAACAACAATTTCCCTCATGGGGACCAAGAAAATGTCCCCACAAGGAGCAACGGTCCCCATAGCCCCACATTACAGACAGAAATAGGTCCCCATAAGTATATACAAACCTGGTACACACATACACACACACACACACACGTTCTTGTACTTGTCTCTGTCCGAGGACTTTATATCAACTACCATTTATGTTAGTAAATGCTTTTATGCCTAACCCAACCTCTAACATTTCACCAGTCTAACTTAGCCAAAACTTAATTCACACCATTACTCTACATCTGACTGGTGGAGCGCAGTGAGGAAAATGTCCTCACTTCCTACAGTGACCTCAGTTTGTCATACAAGTATACACACACACACACACACACACACTCGCACACAACAAAGCGAAGACTGAAAAAAATTTAAAACTGTTGGGAATCACCAAGAAAGTAAATATGAAAAAACTTAAACACCAAAAATAAACAAGCAGAAAGAAATTTGACCCCAAAAACTTAAAACACCAGTCAGATATAACAGAGATTAAGAAGCAAACTTAATAGCAAAGATTGTTTCTAAAATAAAAACTGAACAAAAAAAAAAAAACTCAAACAGGAAGCAACTGAAGAATGTAATAAACGACACAAAATCACAACTGCAATTTTAATTCCAGTTTAATATTGTAAAATCAAAAAATAAAATCCATTGAAATCGAAAATAAAAATGGAAAAAAGACAAAACACAAAACTGATGATAAAATACAAATTGCATACATATATAGAATCTTTAAATGTTTAATTTTGCTTTCTTTTTTCATTGTAATTCATTTTTAATTTAATATTAGTTTATTTGTTTTGTCTCTGATTCATTATATTTTTTCTATTTTGTGAAGTTTCTTTATTTTTAACTAATTTGTTATATTTTATATATTTTTGTCTATTTTCTGCTTTATTCAATGTTTATTTTCACAATACTTATTTATTCCAATTTACTTCATTTTTAGTTACATTTATTTGGTTTCCTCTGTTCAGTTTTTTATGTTTTGGATGTTTGAATTGATTTAATTCTGAGTGACCAGTTGTGACTTAATCACTTCCTCAGACATAAAGAACTCTGCATATTAAAATAAATGAAAGACAAATATTCAAATATTCCAAACATTTGTCTCGAGGATGAAATGTTTGTCCTGAACTGACCTGATGTGACCTCAGCAGGGTTCAGTTAGAGGGGGAGGATGAGGCTGCTCAGGTGATGAAGGTTAGTGACTCACTTCCTGTCAGCATGAAGGTGAAGCTGAGGCTGTTTGATTCATTCACCTGCACACCCCTGACTGGGTCACCTGGTTTCTCTCTTTGCTCATTCATTCCCTCCTTCCTGCCATCCCTGGGTGAAACCATGATGATGATGATGATGATGATGATGATGATGATGATGATGATGATGTGGTTTCATGTCCACCATCATCATCATCATCATCATCATTTATCACAAATTAAAAGCTGCGGCTTCATAAACCATTCAACATGGCTGACTGCTGTGAGCTCATGTGCTGTTTCTGTGTTTTAATGTTAATTATTTAAACCTTTTCCAACATGTTAATGCTTCCTTGCAGCAGGAAGTTCTCTATGACAATCCATTTCCTGTTTCCAGGATGTCCTGATTCCACTTCCTGTTCCCCAGAGAGCCGTGCCATTAGCATTAGCGTGTTACCGATCAGGCTGCAGCTGAAGACGACCCAAACCTCATTTTTGTCTCACATGTGACACAGATTTTAGACTTTTTTCTAATTGAACACATTTCTGTTGAAATTAAAGCCCCTTGGATTGTAACTATTACCCAGAATCCTCCTCTCTGGGGCACAGTGTGACTCCAGGAAGCACGGTGGGGTCAGAGGAAGAGATGGGAATTCAAACAGTGATGAATTACAGAGGATTTTTGAATATAGACAAATTTAGTTTTATAGTTCCACATGGATGCATCCGCGAGAAGCTAATAGTATTTAATCGTCTCTTTAGAAAAGCTTAAACATTTACTAGCGGTGCTAAATACACAGGTTATTATGATGTGTAGCCATGGAAACAAGGTGTGGTTTTTACAACTGGGAACAGCTGATTAGCATCTCAAAAGCTCAAATAATCCCTGAATTTGACCCCAAATGCCAGAGGAGTTGAAAAGGAGGCTTCATGGTGCAGAGAGAGGAGGAGAATGTTCAAGCCATCTTATCCCCTACTCCAACATCTCTAACGATAAAGAGGATTTAAAGAGGAGCAGCAAAAGTAAAGGAGGTGATGGATTAACAACTGATAATGTCATCTGGACATGTGAAATTTTGTCTCTGATTCCTGTTAGCATGTTAGCATCACACAGCAACAGTTCTCAGTCAGAGGCCTCTTCAGATAAGACTGACTGCTACTGGAGATACATCACCATCCTGTGACCCGTTGAAGGTCTTTGGATAGTTTGAGTTATTACATGTAGTTTCCTTTTGGGATAAATAGTTGAGTTTAAATTTAAAACGATGATGAGACTTCATACTGTGAAGAGAGACGTAGGCCCAGCCAAAGTCGCATCAGAACTGTGTGGATATTTTTATGAATTTCTTTTCAAAACACAAACAGGAAGCTCATGTTGTCTAAAATGAAACATGAGTTCATTTTCCTTCCAAACCACACCAACTGAAAATGGGAAAAATCTAAATTTTGGTCAAAAATACTCAAAATATTGGGCGGAGCCTCTGCAGCTTGACCAATCAGAGCAGTCCTGCTTCAGCATCACTTGGATAATAACTGAACCCTAAAAGTTGCTGATGCTGCAGTTCTGTATAATAAACCAGAACCATAATTAAGTTTTGACAGCTTCATTTATCGGATTGCTGACAGCATCAAAACTCAGTTTGACCACTCACTGAAAGAGAACTGGAGCTGTAAAACAATCTCATCTTCTGTGACATCACCGTGGCATCATTATAACATCATCGTCTCTCTGCGTGAAGCCAGAAACCAAAACCTTACAGTAACCGACGATAACGAGCTGCTCTCTGATTGGCTGAGGGAACAAACGAGCGAGCTTTAAAGGATGAGGAAGAGGAGGGTGAGAGGAAGAGGCTCGCCGCACTGCTGAGGGGGGAGGGGTGTATCTATTATGCATGACGGCACACACACATAACACACACATAAAGGAGGCCAGGGACAACAGAGAGGCCATTGAGCAGAGACAGCCATGAGTCACATGAGCGTCTGATGGACCAATCAGCTTCCACGCTCCAGATTGCCTTCAGTCAGCAGATGCATGGAGGAAAGTCAGAGCATCTTCACTGGCAGCTCGTTTTCAGAGGAAGAGGGTTTTTCTCCGCAGACATCAGAGAGACGGCTCTGTTCATGTCTGGATGCATTTTTAAAAACGAAGACAAAATGTCCTGAAAACGGAAAAATCCGACAATGTTTTCCAAACTTCCAGATCCTTGTTTGACAGAAACAACCCTGCCAGGCAGGAGACAGGGAAATCAATCCTAGCAACAATATTTCAATGCAAAAGAAAAATAAAAGCCAGAATTTCTAATTTCAGCACTTAAAATATTTTGAATCCAGTATTTGTGCAGATTGTGCCTCCATCTTCACGTTTAAAAAAAAAACCTACATGAGACAGAGAATAAAATGATTTTTTAGCTTAATTTTTCTGCTTTGTACGAAAAATGATTCACATATTTTTTATTATTTCATCACTCATTATTTATGAGAGGCGATTTTTATGTTTTTACATTTATTATTCAGCGTTTTTGCTCCTTACACCTGAAGATTTCTGGGATTTAAATCAAAGCTGTTAAAAGCAGCTCAGGAAATTTCAGGAGAAACTTGAAATGTTGTCAAAAAATCCAAAACTTATTAGACAAGATCTTTTATTGCTCTGCAGGTTAAATTAGTTAAAAACTAAAAATGATGACATTTTCAATTAAATTACTTGGGACCAGCGGGGGCGGCCATGCCCTCCAGCAGTTCATGTTGAGGCTGCTGGTTCTATTCCAGGGAAATCTTTTCAAAAACACTTTAATTCCAGAACCAACTTTTTTCTCCCAGTATTTCAGTTTCTTTCAGAACCAAATGAAACCGATGTTTGTCTTTAATCAAGAGGTTGATCTTGTGTACAACCTCTAACCCTTCTGTTACGAAGTCATGAAGGAATTTTCTCATCTTTCCAACATTGCTTCAAATGGTTTAGGTAACGCTGCTGTTCTTTACTGTCTCCTTCATGAAGCAGAAAAAGGATGAAGATGAAACTGAAACGTCTGAGCAGAACGCACAAGCGCACTGCATAAAATGAATCTCACAAGAAAACAGAGACACAAGATGAACAACCATGCAGACGCACCAAAGGGGAATTAGGGAGACCAATAACCAAACAGTTTTCTGACTGGAGTACCCAGAAAGAACCCATGCACTGACAAATGGAACAAAATGATATCCAATAGTTTGCAAAGCGTCTTCAGCCTGAGCGTTCATATCGCATTTCATCCGACTTTTACTTTGTTCATGTGAGACATGCATCATGATTCTGCATCAGAAGACAGATGGTAAATCTGGGCGTAAAAAAATGTCTGAAAATGATAATAATGAACTGAAATCAGTCTGAGTCAGTGAAGAAATCCCAACCCAACCTTTCCACTCCTAGTCCGACTCCACATTCAAACAGAACCTGGTCAGAAGCTGCAGTCAGTGCTCCACTAAAGGCCTCTGCTGTTAGCTTTTTATCAGCTTGGTGGCCATGCTGTTGCTCTCAACAACCTTAAGATCCATTCAGAGTGTTGCGGTGGCCATCTTTGCTGCTGTAAACAGAGCGCTGCTGGGGGATGACTGTGTTCATCTTCTGCACTTCTTTGGGGTCAGAAGCTGTTCACAAAAAATAAATTTGGAATTGGACATCAAGACTTGCTAAGTGAACATGACCATTCTCCTTCAACCCATCGATGGTGTGAAGTTCCTGCTGCATGTTTCCCAACCTGTCTCCTCCTCCAGCTTTTCTTTGACAGCCTGAACATTTCTGCAGCGGCCTTGATGTGCCGCTCTGCATCCTTCTGATCAGCTTCCAGTCCTGCTCCCTTATTCCTCCACACGGAGCGGTGAAAGTGACCTCTGTGTGCCTGCAGAAACGCTGAGTTCGTCCTTGATGTGGCTGCTGTTTGACCACTGAGGCAGGAACACCAACAGGGTTCAAATCCTGCAGATTTTACCGCAGCTCAACACGTCACAGTTACCGCATTGGAATATTGGCGAGTCTGCAGACACATGTTCATTTTCACTGCAGACTTTAACTTAGTTTTAGTCAATCCTCTTGTCATTTTAGGTTTAGTCTAGATTTAGTCCAATAAGCCTTCGTACAGATCAGTTGTTTTTCTGGTCTTTTAGGGCCATAGGGAAAATCATTTCACATATTGATAAAGTGATCAGCAAAGGATACAACATTTTGAAACACAGACTAAAATATGCCTTATGAAGAAAAGCAAATCTAAATAGTTTTGAAAAAGGAAGTCATAAATATGACAAGCATTGCATGTACAGATTAAGCCCCACAAGCCATGTTTCCATCAACTGTTTATTTTGTACATTTTGAGATGTCGCATTCGAAAATGTTGGAAATGGCAAAATTCCAAATAATTTCCTCAATTTGGCAAAACAATTTTTAACTTGAGGTAGTTTTTGGCTAAAAGAGTTAACGCTCTAAAGAAGTGATGGAAACATTTGCTGATGCAGCAAATGTGTTTCCATCCATTGGTGGGTCTGTGCCTTACCAGAGGCACCAAACTCAGAAAATTTCAGTCCACAGCAGCGGTTGTGTTAACCAAATATTTTCCATTTTTCTTTAAACAGTGATGGGAAAATTCAATATTTCAACAAAAGACATCTGAACATCGTCTCTGACTTGCAGACTGGACTAAATGCATCTTGCTGAGCGGGAGCTGACGACGTGTTGGAGGCTTTGCAGAATCTGGCAGAGGGAGTGCATCCTCTCAGAGACTCTTCCCTTCTTCTGACTGCTTCAGTCTGAGAAATGTTCCCTGATTTCAAAACTTTGGCTGAAGTGATGCTTGTAGTTCCAGTTGGAAGGGAGAATTTTCTTCTGAGATTTGTGGTTCATACTAATTTGCAACCTGCGTAGCATCAGCATCTGATGAAATCACACTCTGCTTAGCCTGATTGATTTATTCCAAACCAGTGACATTTTAAAAGTTCTCTCAAAAATTAGCCTGACAACATGGCTAGTGGTTGTTGTTTAAATTGCCTTACTTCCACATGACTAAAATTAAATCTGATTGACTGTAGTCTTATTTCATCATTTGTATCTTTTCTATATACAAAAAATTACGTTTTTACTTAGTTTTCATCTCAAAAACTGCAATGAACTCTTAATCAACCAAGCTCCGCCACGTTCACTAGCAGTTATTCTGGTGTAGATTCTGTCCTCCAGGTCAGTTGGACTAGACTTTTTCTCTTGTGTTTTGAAGACATTTCGCCCGTCGTCCCAAAAGCCTTTTGGCTGTAGACTTGATGGGTTCACAGCTTGGACTAAAGCTGCAGCTCTGTTTTGTCTTATTTTTGTATCTTTGTGTCAGTTTCCGTTCGGTTAAATGGTCTCTCTAAATTTGCCCTAGGTGTGTGTGTGTGTGTGCGGGTGTGTGTGTGTGTGCGTGTGTGTGTGTGTGTGTGTACATGGTGGTTGGTCCTGTCTGTATCTGTGTTGTCCTGCAACAGACTGGCGACCTGTCCAGGGTGTACCCCGCTTCTCGCCTGGAAAGTTAGTCGGAGACCAGCACCTCCCGACCCCACTAGAGACAAGGGTGTTAAAAAATGGATGGATGGATGTGTCAATTTCCAGTGAGGAAACTGAGTGAAATGTTAATGATGCATCATTGTGTTCTGTAGCTGAGATGAGCTTAAAAACATAAACAAACATTGGGCTAGGTCAGCCTCTTTATGACTGTGCTTTAAAGCAACTTCCAGACATCAAACCAACACACACGTTGACTCATAATCATCAGAAGAAACTAGTGAACAATGAATGGACGTCTGATTTGTTTAATATCTTCCATAAAACATGACGAATAGTCAAAAATGTAAAGTACAAACTGAACTGTTTTTAACTTGGTTTTGAATATTTAATTTTTCCTTCAAGGACCTTGAAATGTACAAATAAACAAATAAACAGCTATAGTCTGCACAGCTTTATTTTGAAAGCTTTATACAACAGGAAGTGTAGCAGCTCAATTTGAAAGTCTGATCGGAGCAATCAAAGTGTCCTTGCACGCCTTACCACAGCAGGTGTGTGTGTGTTTGTGTGTGTTCTCTAAGTAAATAAAGTCAGATGAACCCAGCCCCGCCCGCCCAGAGCTGCCAGAAGGACAGAACAAACCAGACCACTTATCCAGGACTGAGCACACACGGCTTTGTTTAGTTTCCATTGTCTGAACCAGGAAGTCCATTTGTCTCCATAAAGCAGGAGGAAGCATTTTTATTAGTCATGGCACTTATTTAAAATTTTTAATGGAGTTAATTGCAGGATCTGTAATTAATCATCAATAATTTTATTCAAAACCATAGACAAAATGAGCAACATTTTCAATTCAAACTCATTTTTGCGGCTGAATTATTGAATAAATAGACATTGGAGCTAAAAAACAAAGATATTTATATTTTTTAATTTGTTCTTCAAGTTCTTCAACCATTGGATTGGAGCAAACTTTTATTCTGTCCATTCATTGTTCCAGAGTTTCAGGAAGTCCTGATCATTCTTGGAGATTCTTTAGAAATGCGGACTATGGACGCTGACATTAGTAATAGCTGCTACATTTTTAGCATTAAGATGCTATTTTAGGCCAGCATAGGCTAATAGGCTAACTCCCTTTAGCACAACTTGAACACATTAGTCTTTTCCACCACCCAGTCAGATTGTTTAAAAGCAGAACTTAACCCCCAGTGGGACCAGAGAGAAGCAGCTTCGTCATTCATCACCATTAGCGATAGTTGCTTGTGCGTCAGTTTTACAGGCGTACCAGAAACGCATGAAGACAAATGTTCTGGCCAGAAACTTTGAATATATATATTTTTATTTTATTAGATTGTTAAAATTTATGAAATTAATTAGTATTTCTATATATTTACCAAAATGTATTGCTGTAATTTCTTAAAGGCTTTGTAATTCATCAGCAACAATCTATTTTTAATCAAATATCCAATGGCAACAATCCAGTCTGCACTAAGTCAAAATCGCAGCAAATCATTTAGTATGATTCAAATTTTTCCATTTATTGAGTCACTCATCAAATACAACCAATTGTGCTAAATAACACGTTCTGGGTTGAAAACATGCTGGCTTGGCAACACTGACAGGGTGTGATCACGTTTTCAGCCATTTGTTTCCTCGTGTTATCAGGTTTCCTCATGTCACCTCAGATATTCCCCAGTTTTAGGTTTTAATAGTCATTAAATGGTGCTGCTCTCATCACCTCAGGCTGCTTTGCCACTTCATCACCTGAACCTAGCAGGGATCAGGACCGGTCTGATCACTCGCTAGCTCTCCTGATATATAGTTGTTCAAACTCTAATTCAGCTTCCAGATGTTTAAAATCTGCACTGTGATTAATTGAACTTTAAATAATTAAAAGTATAAAAAATATTACTCCTTTTTAATAAGCCCCATGAAACAAACTAAGATGATTACATTTTTAAAATTGTCGTTATGGAAAAAGAATATAACGGAACTGCACAATAATACATGATTCAGTGCAAATATTATACAAGTTGTTTTTTCATAATGTTTTAATTGGAGTGTTTTAAACTAAACTAGAAATTTCTGAAATAATTTGAGCTGTGAATGGACTGAATTGGATTGTATATAGATAAACTGAATCATTTAAGAATAGTGCAAAGAGCTGGAACAGCTCATTTTATTGGATTTTGTGCTGCAACTAATGATTATTTTAAGAATCAATTCTGATTAATTAATTGGGGAAAAATTTTAACATTTTGCATGTTTTTTATTTAACCACCTACATTTTTAAACAATATTAGTAATAAATTTAAATGGCATCCATTTGCATTGTACTTAATTTGACCAAGATTGATTAAAATTGGATGAACTGAGTAGTTTAATTTAATTTCACAAAACTAGCTACCATAAAATATGAGGGAATTGAAAATTAAAGCTTAAATTTTAAGGAATTATTAATTTAATTATTTAATTTGGACTGACTGCTTCATTGTGCTTGATGGTACTTGTATGGATTGGACATGAAACTGAACTGAAACTTTATGAAATATATATTTATTATACTATGGAAGCAGAACAGCACACATCAGTTGTATTAAACTTACACCTCTGTACTTGTTTATGTGTAGTTTGAGACCTGGCACACACACAGTTACTTTGTGGGGTCTTGTCACATAGTGGGACCACCAGAAAACTTGTGATATTTCAGTTTGAAAACTCAGTTTATGTCAGGATAATGTCTTCAGAGCTGATAAAACAGTCAGCATCCATCCATCACCAGTGAGTTATGTCCCAACACAGACCACCCAACCTGCTTCACAACTCCCCCTGTTTTAGTCAATGAAAATGAAACAGGATATGTGATCACACACTCTGCTGCAAACAAACACAAACGATCCATCTGTCACTCCATGTGCACAGATATTGTTTCCAGCTCTTTAAAATACTGTCGACATGCTGCTGCAGCAACCAGCAGAACCAGCAAATCAATTATTAATAAGATGAGTATTGATGTTTTAGGAAGCGATGTTTGATATAGCAATCAAGAAAATGTCTCTATTTTACAAACCTCTAATGTATGTTGTAGCGCTTACATTTGCCCTACCCAACCCATAATTACATCACTTACAAAACTTCAACTTAGCATGACACTGTCAGACATAGCGACCAGTTAAATCAGTGCTTCTCAACTCCAGTCCTCGGGCCCCCCTGCTCTTCTGCATGTTTTATATGTACCTCTATTCCAGATCAGCTGATTCAAATGATTGCATGAACATCAAGTACTGCAGAAGCCTGTTAATCACCCACAGATTCAATCCAGGTATGTGACAGGAGGGAAACACCTAAAACATGCAGGGCACTGAGTTAAATCAACATTAATTAAAGTGACATTTTAATTATTTTATCAATGTTTAATGACGTCTACCATGTGCTAAAACCAGACTTTTGGTTTTATTTTCCATTTTTTAGCCTTGCTTTTGTAAATTTAGTGGTCTCATGGGAAAGTTGTGGGTATAATTCCAGCTTCCTCCTGCTATATAGCTGCCTCTTGGCAAAGAAGCTAACACAGAATTGTGTACTGAATGTATCTGGATGAATGTGGTTCTAATGTAAAGAGCTTCAAACTATCCATATGACTGGAAAGCTCTAGATATATTCAGTCCATTTACCATTTGTGATTTTATCTGAGAAGTACAACAAAGTGCTTCACAAAGGCGGAGCATAGGCATTAAAAACACAAATTTACTTCATGAAGAGCAATAACTGGGTGTGAAATGGTGAAAAAGGAAAAAAAGGGATGAGTAAGTTTGAAGACAAAAAGTGATGCTAGAAAAATTCATGAGGAAGAGAAAAAATGAGAGGATAAATGGAATAGCATAGAGGGGAAGATGTATGAAGGAGTAAAAGTGAATGATTGCAGAGAAATTATGGGACAAGAAAAACCTGAATATGAGGGAGAAACCTAACGAAGATGGAACTAAAACCAGGAAAACTACAATGAGCCTGGAGAATCTAATTCACTGTTGGTCTGTGCTCGACGGGAGGAAAAGCACATCAGTAAACGTCAGTAAGTCGAGTTTCTCTGCCTGACACCAGAAGCGGTGGACATTCCTGCAGACCAGGACCAGCTAAAAAAGGTTCAGTGTTTAAAATTTTAAAATGAGCTGAAACGATTATAAAATTGATTATAAAATAATCAACTAATTTAATAATTGTTTAATCATTAACTGGAGAGGGCTGACTAAGAAAGATTTTTATTTGCTGTAGGAATAACAAACTCAGAGCAGTTTTGTACTTGGTTCAGACTGTCCAAAAAAAGAAAAAAATCATGTATTAAGTTCCCTTTTCTGTACAGGTATCAATCAGTTAATCCATAAAATAATCCCAAATAATCTCTCCACTTTACTGATGTTCAGTCTAGCAGAAAGGCCCAAGCTTTCCACAGGTGGATGCTAGAAGGATGTTTTAGTTGCAGACGGTGTGTTGTTACTGCATTTTAGGCAATACAATGTTTATCTACTAATTTAAAATATGAATTAAATGATTTGATTGGCATCTTTTAATGTATTTACAGTATTGTATTAGAAATTATTCAAAATTAAATGAAACAATCTCCAGGATGTCACCAATGTTTTAATCCAATTAATGAATTAATCAATCGTTGGAATAATCAACAGAATAATCTTTTATTCTGGCAATTGATTAATTGTCATAATTAGTAGTTCTAATGATGGATTAATCATCTTAATAATCAATAAAGTAATTGACTAAAATAATTGTCAGTTGAATTCTGGGAGCAGAACACCAAGTAAAGCTAAACTAAACCTGAGGCTGACCTCATCACAATAAGCAATCGATTAATGGACTGATAAATTAAAATGAGCTCCGTCATTTCCATGCTGATTGTCACTTTTAGAAGAGATTCTTTTAGAGAGTTTATAATCTGTTTTACTTATGGTTTTGGTTGGAAGTGGGTTTTTTTTTTGCATTTTGCTTCTGAATGTGCTTCAAGTTGGATGTTTAAAATGTTTTCCAGGTCCAGTTTTGAGAGTTTGCGGTGTCTTCTGTCTGTCTCCTCTCCATGCTCTGTGGAGATGTTGCAGGAAAAGACTCTACATGCTGCAGACTTTGGTTGAACAGCAAAGTTTTATTGCAATACTGCAGCCTAAGTCAGCATGAGCGAGTTGTGAGGAAATCTTGGCCCAATCGTAGCGAAATCCTCCTGATCTCTGTCCTTTTTCTAGGACTCTGCCCGACACACATTCCCCAAAGTAAACAAATCACCACATGTATATATTTCACGTTCACGTCTTTTTTCGCTTCCTGCCGCCGGATTGTCTGCTAATACATCTGGAAACCATAGATTACGCTTATTATCCAAGCTTAATGTCTTTTGACCCTTGATCTGATTGTTTTCCCAAATCCCCAGAAAACGTTCCTGTGTGTCTGAAGTTCTTTACTGAATTAAAGTTTTTTGGTTTTTGACGGGACGTACTTGCATTTTTTTTGCTATTATTATCTATATATTACTTGAAAATGGTCTCAAAACAACAATAATGTTTATCGCAATTATTGCCGGGACAGTTTTTCGTTCAGTGAAATCTGTGGTGACGAGCCGAACGGAGGCAGATTTTTATTCCCTCTCATGTCAGGCTGTGACATGGAGGAGGACCGTCCAACTCCGGTATGTCCAACAGCAACCTGAAGATTTCCAGAACCTGGTTCCACTTTTCCAGGTTCGGTTTGGACATCGAAGGAGGTTTTTTATATCCTCAGATATCAACGCCGATGAGACAAATGATGAGTAGAGGAATCCACAAAGGAAATTTCCTAACTGGACTTTTACTTTAGAGCTCAGAAAAAGAAGCATGGCTTGGTAGATGATTACTGGAGAAGAAGAAGAAATCACATGAGAGATGAGAGAAGCTGCTGAGGCACGGCAGTGCGGTAAACTCTGCTGAGGCCTCTGTCATTCTGATCAGCTCCACATCCAGCTGCTGATTTACCGATCAGAGGTTATTGATCCCCCTCCGCCCCACCCTGACGGAGGGACAGGGAATGAGGAAGAAATGCAACAGAATGGGAATTACTGCTGAACTCAGATCCTCCCAACCTGGATGAACCCATGGGGGGAGGGGGGGGGGGGGGGGCACACGGGGGGCCCCACCAGTAAGACCGCTTGGCGTGATCCCCCCCCCCCCCCCCCACACCCCCCCCCCCCCCCCCCCCCCCCCCCCCCCCCCCCCCCCCCCCCCCCCCCCCCCCC
>CAEGAE010045218.1:0-11928 GCA_903067095.1 Girardinus metallicus
ACAAAACCCAAAAACTACAAAAACATGCCAAACCATCCTACCATCACGACCAGCAAAGCGTCTACCCCGCGCCCCCCCCCCCCCCCCCCAAGAACTCGGGAGGAGCTGCAGAAATCTACATCTCAAGTGAAAGAATCTACAGTCAAAGCAAAATTACAATAGCCTAGATGAAAGCCCTTGTCCAGTCCGTTTCCAGACCTAAACCCCATTAATTGTGAGATTTGAAAAAATGTGTTTTCAAGAAACTCTTTAAATGAACTTGATCTGTCCTGCACAGGGATCAGCAAATGTTTCAGTCCCTAGATGTGTAAAGCTAGTGAAAACGTAACCCACAAGACTTGCACTGTTTGGACAATTATTAACCCAAGGTGGCTTTATCCAAAAGCATGCCTCAGTTTCCAGTTTTCTGTTTGTGGAAATGTCATTCCACTTTACAATTATAATAATCTATTTTGTGTTGGTCTATTATATAGACCAACACAAACACAGGAGCAATATATGTAATTCAGTGCAACAAGAAAAACAGATTTGTTTTTTCTTTGGAGTCTTTAATCTTAGTTTTAGTCATATTCACAATCCCAAATGCAACTCAGATTAAGCTGAAAAACATTTGACCAGAAAGATAAGAAGTCAGGAGCATCTGTAATGTGTCATCAACCTACCCCTTCCCCCTTAAAGAGGGATAAAAGGAAGATAAACCTGTCAGCTACTTTGGATAACTAACTGCCTGTAAAGCTGCTGAGTGAAAAGCTCCTAAATATATACATTTCTCTGCTCTCATATGGTTTGAGGCCCCAGTATCTGTTCTCAAAAGACATATTTCATACAGCCCACACTTCTTCTCTCAGTTGTCACAACATCTTGCTGTGATTTATTGAAAGAGTTGAACTCCTCACCCCTGACCCTATTCAAACCCAGCAGTATTTCCTCATCCACCTGGAACATGCTCTTTATGTGCCTGCCCAGAGGCCAAACTTTCATTTGGACCAGAAATACCAAACTACTATATGAAAGGGAAAAGGAGAAGGAAAATTATATATTAAGCAGGAGCGCAGCCGTCCATCTATTGATGATTTGAAATGGGGCTTGTTATGAAGAGGTTGTCCTCTTTCATTTTGAGGATGAAACATAAAGTGGACTGATGTTCTGCCCGGAGGGGAAGGAGATATGAAGAAATATATTATCCCTTAGTTCTCTGATTCTTAAGTATTTGTACTTTTATGGAGGTTCATTCACATATCAAATTTTATTGTTTCATAAAATATTATGTATGTTTTTATGAGTTTATTTATTTTGCTTTTCATTCCCCAAATTAAGTGCAAATATACGTTAAGTCAACCATAAAAAACTTAAGTCCAGTTTCACTTTTGGTCTATTCAGTCCATTCTAGTAAAATCAAATAATTAAGTCAGATTCAGATATAATTATACACAGTCAATTCAAACCAAGGTATAATGTGATGCAGTACAGTTCAACTGATCATTTATTGTCTTTTTGTAAAAACAGGAGGGACTCAGCTGAATGAGTTGTGGACTTTATAGAATTCCCTTTTCTTGAACATGTATGTGATGTCAATGGAGAGGAACAACTTGTTTTTAACAGGAAGAAACCTATTTGGCAATCAGGCTCCATATGAGCTACAACCTGCCACGACCAACTGAAAATGGGAGAATAGAAAATACACAGATAAGATACAAGAGGACCGAGACAGGGCTCCTTTCTTTGAGAACTAAAAGAATTAGTCCACAAACGAAATGACAGCAATTGCTTTTTTGATGGTTTTGTTAAAAAAAGACACAACTAAACTCTGAAACATCGAATCAAGAGTTCTATTTAAGAGAAACAAGAACAAACCCAATGTCAGTTGTAGCTACAATAATGGCTTCATATACAAGTACATATGTAATGGTAGCAATAACTCTATGAATGAATCCTACCAGGAAAAAGGCATCCAAAGTCAAAAAATAGGACAAGTGTACCTTCTACTGCATGGAAAGACTATTGTTTCACTGTGAAAGGTTATGTAGAACCTCCTAAAACTCAACATATTACTCTAACCCCACACGAACAATGAGTTTGATTCCATTGATTGTTTAGACAGAACACAACTATCTAGCTTTAACTCCATTTTCATTCCATCTCAGATTACTGCCGTGAGATTTTCAACTCATTTGCAGTTATATTGTGTCTGCATAGTGTAGGAAATTAGACATCTTATTACTCTGGCAAACATCTGGACTCAGAAGTCAAACTTTGGGAGTGTACAGTCAAATCACTGAAATTACCCCTGAAGTTAGAAATCTGTAGTAATTGGTGTAAAGCAAAGTGATGGCTGCATAATGTCTCGGTGTTTTGTACTTGCTGGTAGGTAATGACTTGGTTTGGTATGGCATCATGATGAAATTATGAACGTTCTTTTGAGATGATTGCAACACGTCATTAAAACAATGCAGCTTTCTCTTCTTTAAAGCTTTTTCATATACTTAGGTGGTTTAGAAATGTCCACTTTCCACCATGATATTAATATATTTGCACCAATGAATAAGTTGGATGGATTTGTTTAGTTGGCAAATAAAGAGAACTGATGAGAAACGTAGTTGGGATAACACATGGTTAACTGACAAAGGTAGTTGTCTAGAAGCAAAATCTGCCTGGTGAATAAGAAAATCATTGACAGAACACTAAATAGGGGTAGATTGACCATCAAAAACAGAGCCTGTGGGAATTTACAAGACTGCTTTGTAAGGATCTGCTTTTACTTATGACCTAGACCTTAAACACAGATGATATCCAGGCCTTCTGGGACGACAACAAGATTGCTTGCAGATTAATCAAACTAA
The DNA here is from genome assembly GCA_903067095.1 of Girardinus metallicus. Lineage (NCBI taxonomy): Eukaryota > Metazoa > Chordata > Actinopteri > Cyprinodontiformes > Poeciliidae > Girardinus > Girardinus metallicus. The sequence goes on from CAEGAE010045218.1 coordinate 2,841, forward strand.
ACAGGCACAAAATTGCTCTCTAAGCCACATGTTTTAGATGGAAGCGCTGTGTGGAATGCTTTTTAAAAAAGTGAGAGGGCATCCGACTCCCATTGCTATCCTTTTTTCTGGATGGAGACAGTTGACAGGCTGAGGTGGAACTCGCAGCAGGATCTGAGACCTGCAGAGATATGCATGTAATTTTAAAGGAAGGCATTTTTGCAGTTACAGTATTAAACTGCAGAAATACATTCAAACACATCATATGAAGAAAAAAACAAAACAAAACAAGAGTTATCTTCATCAAGAAATTTTCAACTGACAGCCTAATCCTAATCTAAATGATGCCAAAATTTGATTTTGGTAAAAATTAGTGAAGCATTATTTAGTTGCCTCAGAATAACCCTCATTTGTTTCCCTGCCCTGTCTGTGTTGTGTTTGCTACCCAGACCCATATGACAAATTGATATCTTGGCTCATGACCCCTTTAAACATTGCTGTGCCGGCTTGTAGACTACATTGTGTCTGTGTAGCTTCGCCAGCTCAAACAAATATTCAAGCTGTTTTATTTGGGTTTAAAGATGTGAGATTAGCCAGCAGACACAAGCAAAGATAAGAAACAGCATTTGAAAAGCCAAAAATAATGATGTGCACCAAAAATATGTTATTCTACATTTCTCCCCCGTTAATCATCCAAGAGCCAACCACCATCACTTCTACTCATGTGTATAGATGATTAATCACCTATTGACAGGGTAATCCTTATGTTATAACTGTACATACTGAAGGTATAAGAACATGGTCTTTGTTTGTAGAGCAGAACTTGCTCAGTATTACTCCTGCTATATAGCAACGCAAGCGTCAAGATTTATTTTTCTTAGCCATGAGCACATGGGATATTATGAACTTAATCAAACTTTAGTGCGAGCTACAAACCTTGTTGCCAATGGAATCCATGCCTACAGGCGTAATTCATCCATGCCAGTTTATTTTGCATTTTAAATCATTCTAAATGTGAATTTGTCCTACATGAAGAATGATTATCATATGATTGAGCTTATTCTCCATTAGTGTTTTTACTTGTGTGTTTTGAAGCACTCAGCAAAGACCTGCAAGGCAATCCATCATATCAAACTATGCATTGCTGTGGAAAGTCTTTTGCTTCTCTATGCGTTTCCTTTGTTTAATTTTCTCAATAAAGAAAGGTATATATATATGCTCTCATATATAGATACTCTTTTTTTTAAAACTGTATTTGGTATCTATTAATGCTAGTTTTGTCTCTTTTTAAAATTAGTTTGATAATGTGAGACACTTAAGTTTAGCACAATTCCCATTGTCACTTGTTTAGGATGAAAGGTGAGATATAGATGCAGAGCTCTGATTTAAAGTAAAAGCAACTAGAGAAACCTATATCTTTAGAATGAAACAGTTTTATTTTTTATTTTTCTCAGTACAAATCTGTGAAAATTTGTTGTGTAAAGGACAAAAAAAACATAGATTATCAGAGAAAACCCAGATTTGCTAAATTAACAAAGTAATGCATTTCCTTCTGCACACTTTTGAATACTTTGAGTGCAAAAGGTTGCTGTTATTTTTAAAACATGGCATCACATAATGTAGCCCTACAGCTTTTGGTTAAAACTGGGTGTACAGCAGACAGATAGAAAGGCAAATATCAGTCAGTTCATCAACAAAAGCTATCAAGGGTGAAGTTAGGTAGCTGACTATGATTTATATATCGTTTAAAAATTTTGGGGATCAGATTTGGACATCCCTAATTATAAATTCTAAAGATTGTGCTTCCACATTAAGGTAGACATTTCTGAAAGTCCAGGTTTACACTTTTGGTAAACACAAGCATTAGTAAGCAGATAAAAAATGACCTTAAGTGACAATAAGAAAAGTTTGCTCTCACACTGTTCATATTTCGTTGGAATTGCCTTAGTTTTATTGACTGTCTCTCAGTGTATTTGCTGTAATTGTTTTAGCGGCTAAGAGTTGGCAAAGATCCATTCCAATACATCAGATCGGCTCACGTTTAATTGTCAAACTTGTCGTACAGCAGTCATCTTTCAGCTGCTGTGTGTGTACTCAGTATTTTCCTTGCAACAAACTGGAGGAAAAAGTGAAGACTTCACTGACAGAGAGCGCAGAGACTACTTTAGGCTGGCAGATGTTATCCCTAACACAGCTCCAGAGTGCTGTGAGCCACCGCAAATTTTCCGTGTGAACTTATTTAAAAACAACCTCATACCACAGACCTCTCATGCTCCTTGTTTCGCATTTATTCTTAACAAAAATTTTAAAGCACTTTCTTCAGCACACTTTCTCACTTTCTCTCCCATCTCATCAAAATGACAAGCAGCTAAATGGCTTAGCATAACATTTATTAGCTTAGGAAGTAACTTGTGAATCATTTTGGTGCGATTTTAAGAAATATTTTGGCAATACTTGATGATTAAAGTTTAGAAACTTTTAACAATCTGGCACCAGTAACCTGCCTTTGCCTATAATGCATTGTGTTACAGTATAGTTTCCCTTAATTCTGTTTTGCAAGGAAAAGAAATGACACTAGTAATATATGCTCTCTGAATCCATAATATATTTCAAAAACATAGATTTTAAAAATACATTAGTCTTTACATTCTCAGCTTTATATAAATTGCAAACAAAAAAAAGGGTAAGATGAAAGTTACAGTTACAGATGTTATGCCACAAAAATGAATTTTAACAATGAGTTGTTCATGTTGTGCTCCTCATTTTTGGGATTTGTAATTCATGTAGCAAAGATTTAGACAAAGAAATGGGTTAGTTAAAATTATTGTAAGAAGTACAAGTTAACAATACAACTTTCTTTAAGTTGTGTTTTGGATGGCACATGGAAACATGCTAAATAATCTTAACTGTTCATTTTTAAAGTTGAAGCCATGATGCTCTTACCCTGTGCTATCAAAGTTTGTCATCTGAGATCTTAGCGTTCCTTTGCTTGTTTTGGCTTTCCCGATTGTTTCTACTTCTGTTTTTTCCTGTCTTGAGTTTAGAAATCTGTGTTCATCTTACCCCGTCTCTGTTTATGGGTTTATCTTTATTCTGTCTGCTGCTTTTTTCACCCTCTTGCCTGCCTAAGATTTTCCATCTGCTTTCCAAATGGAGCAAATGGAGATCGGTATCGATATTACAAAAAAGCAATACCCTATTGAGTGTGGCCAGTTTCTCAGTCACGGTCTACTCCAGAGAAATATACTGAAAGATAGTTTTGGTGTTGGTTGAAATATTATCATTCCTTAAAATAAAGAATCCTTATTTTGTGGAACTGAGGCATAGGTTTTGTGTGCTTTTTACAATCAGCACAGCTTATCTTTTAAACTCTCACAGTTATGTCAAAGCCATATTTTATTGGGACTTACGCTTATCATTGGCATCTTACTTTCAAAACTATGTCCTGTTTATGTTGGTGTTTCAAAAACAGTTTTACTGAAGCTTAGACAGTGGTTTGGTTGAACTTCTATATCCTTACACATATATTAGAATGCTGAAGACTCTTGAATAAAGACCAAAATGACAACAAGTTACATCATCATAAATGGGTTCAAGGCAAATCCTTTTACTTTCTGCAAGATTTGTTCATATTTTGTTTAGTTGTAACGATTGTTGGTGCCTGTAATAGCAAACATGTGGTATCCTTTTTGCAGTCTCTAGACCACAAGTTGACATTTTTACACAAATGGAGGACAAATGCAAGATGAAACAACTCTACGTACTCTTGAACAGTGATTGAATTGTGGCTTTTGTGTCTTATTATGAAAAACTGCTTTATGCTTTTTGGCTCCTTTCTCAATCAGTCCTGATCCTTGGTTATGCGGAACATTAGGCTACATATACATTTGTGTGTGTGTGTGTTTTGGTCTATTCTGAATTAGCTCAAAAACTATTTCATGTGGTATCGCAGTATTTTGAAAATATATTTGTATTCCATTGCGGATGAATCCAGGTGCAACACTGTGAGTTCAATCAAAAGAGATTATTCTCAGAAATCTAAAACCTGCATGTTTTCCTCTGTTCACTGAAAGTCATTAAGCAGGTTTTTATGTCTGGCACTACAACTATTGTAACACAATAAACTCTTCAAGATACTGCTTACAAGTTTCCCTCCTGCTCCTCCTCATGGCTAAGTAAGGAGCCCAGGGCTTCTCATCAGCATGAGCAATACAATACATATTTCAACCCCACTTTAAATACATTCACCACATACATACCTTTATGTAACAATGCCGTGGCCAAGGAATGGCCACGGCATTGTTTTTATTAGTGGCATTATTGTAGATTGTTTGTCATAGTTGCTTGAGTAGAAATACCAAGTGCTTGCCAGAGCTAGTTTGATACGTTTGTAATAAATAACTCTCCTGACATGTGGTCAGTCATACCAGTCTGATGACCAAGCCACATCTGTGTGTTTAGTGTCACTCTATATGGATAAGCTCCATGTAAATTCCTGAGAATTTTTCTGGCCATATATGAACTATTTGTAAGAGATATAAAGGGAAGTTGCACTTAGATATATCACCCCATATGGGTAAGCCCCCCACTATCCCGCAAGTCTTTAATCTTTTACACTGTTTCTTGCGGGTCTGTGTTCTTTTCAAACAAGCTCCAAAATGATTATTGATGATGGTTATGTGTATTGTTTGAAGGAATTCTGTGCCCATCAAGTACAAATAACGTTATAAGTAAATCATGGATAATTGGAAAAAAAAAAAAAAAAAAAAAAAGAGTCATATTATCAAAGCCTGTATTTCTAGACAGAGCTGACCTTGTTTGATAAACACAAGGAAAGCTGTGTTGTTTTTGTGCAACACAGCCAGTAATTTTCCTCATATTTGTCTTTGTCATGACTGTCACTTTTATGGATGGTTGACGCTCTTTGACAGTTGAACACCCTGAGGTTTTACTTGGCTGTTACAAGCCAGTGTTGGGGGTTTTCCAGGAAAAAAAATTCTTTGTTACATCATTTCTGAAATATTGGATGACAAATGTCTCGGCCCTTTTTTTTAGCTTTGACAATAGTTTACATAGGCTTAATTTGTCTTTTTATGCTCCACAGCATGGTGACACCTTATGGTTATCCACCTCAATAAAAGGTTTCTTTTTGTGCACAGAAGTGATTACCACAGGCTGCTGAAGTCTACTGACTAGCAGAACATAATGTGTTCATAAACAGCAAGAAAAGCTTATATGGGGTGGAAAGACCTCTGTACTGACTACAGCGTTTGTTTATCCAGCGTGCTGTAATGTTATGAGAACTGCTGCTTTGGCCTTGGTTTCAAGCTGTAGTGTAAATATTGAAGACTATGGTAAAGGAACGCTATTTTAGACTTTCCATATGTTCTAATAATCTGAGCTTCTGATTGCAGCAATTTCACGTCTTCCTGACAAGAAGAACCTCTGTGGTTCTCATCTTGCACATGAGAACCACAGGAGTAGTAAAACATAGTTTGTCAATTTAAAGACAGACAAGGTGTGTTTGACTTTACTCTTGAACCTGTACAATCTACAATGCAATCTCAGATAATTGGAAGCCAGTGGATGAACTGAGATCTTTTCTAGGCATATATGTTCTCCAACATCATCATGAGCCACTATGTTTGTTTTTTGCTTAATGTCTCTCAAGTCTGAATGGCATTCCTCTTTAGTGTTTGAGTTGAAACAATTATCTTGGTGGAGGATGTAATACCACGCTGTCTAAAATAAATCGTAATATTGAACCTTTAATATTTTCAGCTTTTATTAGTCCCGATAACATATTTTTTTTAAGACTGGTTTGCAGTTTCTTAAATTTTATTGCACTGCTAAATTGCCTTGCTTTTTTATGACTAATCCACACTTATAGGTCTTTTCTAAAACAACAGTTGCATCTAAAATATATTTGACTTAATCAGTGATTAGCTTTCAGTATTAGAGGCAATGAGGATAAAGGCTTTCTCAAACCATAGTGTGTTGGTGTAAAACTTATTTATAGCTTTTTCTGTTTTTGGCCTGCTTTCAAAGCTGTCGCGTTGGAGGAAATTGGACCAAACATTATTAAAATTAAGCTTTTCCAAGCAACTTATGACCTAATCTGTGCCTCTCTTACTAAGTGGTCCATTTCATGTTTCTGCATGTAGAGAGTCCACGGTGAATGAAGGCTTTCAGGTCTGTCTCGTATCTTTATCTCCGCCATCTCCCTTCTCTTGGTGCAACTTAAAAGGCATACAGTGAACATATTGTGCATTGGTGCAAATATCCTTGGCCAATTTCATCGATTTAAGATGTATGAAATAAGCCTAAGTAAATAATCAGTGGAAATACATGTCAGATGTTGCTCCAGATTACTCCAGATGTGGACGCCCAAAACTGTGTGGGGCTGTAAATTGCTGGGCTGCAGGTCTGTTTCCAGTGAGAGGCTGTAAATAAATATCAAGTACAAGTTATGCCATGAGCCCAAAGCAGGGCCACGTTTTTTAGCTTAAGGTGGAAAATTTCTGTAACTAATGCATTAAACTTCAGATATAAAATAGCTTTGCGATTTCACATTAGATAATATTCAATGTTGATTTTTTTATATATATTTTTTCATTTTTATCTGCTGTCTGTTTGATGCTGTGAATTAACGAGTCTAAAAATGGCTCTGTAATGAAGCCATATGTGAAACCAGCAGGGCACAATTTCTGTTAGCCACAAATTAGGAGCAAGGTATTGAAAACATTACATAACCTCTGTGAGAAAGTCATCTTGTATTAAAATAAATGCTGATTTTCTGTTTGAGAAAGTATTGTTAAATTCTAAATTTAGTATATGCAATGAATCAGGTTTATACATGGCCTTTTAACAATTCATCAGTTTCTGTGAATCTAAAAAGAAATTTGAATACAGCAGCTATAAAACTCTTTCATGACACTGAGAACTAAAAAGGGAACCTTTGAGAGAGATGGAAGGAGTATGGAATTTTGAACCCCAGAACTGGCCTGATGATGAAGAAGGTGTTGCAGCAGGAAGAGGTTCACAGCACTGATCGATGAGGGCAGGCATCCCTGCACGTCTGTTGAGCTTTCGCTTTTTTTGGATGGTGAGGTCACACAGGCCTTGGGTGCTGGCAGGAAGAGTACTGATTTAGAGCAGCAGGTCTTGGGTCTTAGGGTGACTTCCTCATGTGTGTAGCGGTCCTCAGCTTCTGAAGCCCCCTTCACCTTGTCTCACAATCTTTCTGGTCCGTTGAGATGTAGACGAGCTGACCCCTCGGAAGGAAGGCACCAGTTCTTCCTCTTTGCCTTTGTTCTTTGTCTTTGTCTTGGCCTTTGCCTTTGTCTTGGTCTTTGCCTTTATCTTCATCTTTGCCTTGGTCTTCATCTTTGTCTTTGGGGTCTGATCCCAGCTGATGAGAGAAGTGCAATTTGAAGCCAGATGTTGCGGGTCTGACGGGTTGGTCCCCATGCGCAGGACCAACCCGTCCTCTGGCCCCAGCTCTTCTTCAGCTGCAGAGTTCTTTGTCCATCTCAATCTTGGCTCGAAGCTGCCCGGAGTATCCAACCAAAGGTTTCTCTTTTGCACTCATCTTTTATAGGGTTTATCCACCCTTTTAGTGCATTTGCATTGGCTAGCACTGCTGCTGTGCTTGTTTCATTGGCTGACTGCTTGGACAGATGATCTCATATCCATCACTGTCTTAGAGACATTATGTTCTGATGTCTGTTCCGCTGACCCAGGGTTGCTCAACGATTATCTGCACAACATTCTCTTTGAAAAGTTTAAGTTTTCCAACAATCTGTTTCCAAATAAGGCCTTGATCATCTCTGCTCTCCTGTCAGTTCCTCTTCTCCCTTATCCTTTCACCTGCCATCTACCTCCAATACAACATCAGTGATCTTTAATTGCAGTTACACATTTTACACCATTTCCGGTTCAATGTCAAAATCACATTTATAACCTTTTTAGTTTCTCTTTGATTCAGCATTCATTTATAATATTATAATAACCATAACTTATTAGTTATTCTTATTATAATCATAATCTGAGTCTTTACAGATGGTCTTCTGAAAAGAAACCAAGAATAATCCATTATTGTAATTATTTGATACCAAAGTTACAGTTACTTGTTTTACCTCTAAGCATTCCCACAAGTGTAAGTGTAATTATTCTTACAAGTAAATCAATATTAATAAAAGTATTTTACTTTGGGTCTTATTCAATTCCTCAAAATGTTTAGATTTCGTTCTTTAAAACTTTTATGCCGTGAGCTGGGAACTTACTTCCTCCTCTTCCAGGAAGCCTGCTGTTTTTGTTTCATGACACTCTTTTTGCCTGACTATGATTTCTTATGATTAGATAGAAAAAGGAAGTAGAATTAAGTCAAAGTTTGCCAGAGACAAAAACAACACACACAACCAGATTGATTTTATTGAAGTTTGAGTCTATTGTTGAGTCTAGATGTCACATGTGTGATTCATTTAAAGGTATCTTCATTTATTGTTACTGTTAAACTAAAATCTCCAGCATGGGAAAATGGGATGACCTCGGGTTTTCATGACAATTAATTTATTTTTCTCAAAAGATAAAAAAATTCGGATTTTTTTTTCAAATATTTAAAAAACATTTTTTTTTGCCGTTGTACCTCTTGAAAATTTGCATATATCTGTATGTTCATGTAGGTATGTTATTGTGCATATATTAATGAGTCTCTGCAATTTTGAAGTCTGCAGACCTTTTCATTCCTATACATTGTGTCGAGCAACACAGTTTATCCCACCTTAGTCCTGTGATGTGAAATTGAATAAATCTTGAGCTTGAATAATACATTTAGCTGTTTCTAAATGTAAAAAAGCTATAAAACTTTGTCCCTTTAATTCTGATTTGGCTTCGTTTGGCTTTTATAATTTTCGTTTGGCTTTTATATAAACATATATATATATATATATATATATATATATATATGAGACATCGACTCACTGATCCACACCACCAGGATCTACAGCACTGACATTGGGATGTCATTCAGACTAGAGAAGTGTGGCCGGATGGTTACAAAGAGAGGGAAGGTCGTCCACACAGAAGGGGTCTCACTCCCAGAAGGAAC
>CAEGAE010045233.1:0-18032 GCA_903067095.1 Girardinus metallicus
CATCCATCCATCCTTCCAACCATCCATCCATCCTTCCATCCATCCATCCATCCATCCATCCATCCATCCATCCATCCTTCCAACCATCCATCCATCCTTCCATCCATCCTTCCAACCATCCATCCATCCATCCATCCATCCATCCATCCATCCATCCATCCTTCCAACCATCCATCCATCCTTCCAACCATCCATCCATCCTTCCATCCATCCATCCATCCATCCATCCATCCATCCATCCATCCATCCAACCATCCTTCCATCCATCCATCCTTCCATCCATCCATCCATCCTTCCAACCATCCATCCATCCATCCTTCCAACCACCCATCTAGTTAGTTAGTTAGTTAGTTAGTTAGTTAGTTGGATCTTTTGACTCTTTGGTCTCAGGTGAAGAAAATGTCTTTTCCTTTCTTTTTACCATCTGGTTGTTCAGATTATGCTGCCTTTGAGACGCAGCTCCTCCTCATTTATTCAGGTTAAAAATCGCTTAATGTTCAGTAGACGTGATAATTAGTCGCTTCAGTAAAAGTTTCAACCTGAAAATGTTCTTGTCTGATCTCATCTCCTCTCAGGTCTCTTCATATTTATCTTCCACTGCGCTCTGAAGGAAAACGTGCAGAAGCAGTGGAGAAGATACCTCTGCTGTGGCCCCTACAGGCTCTCAGAAAACTCAGGTATCCGTCCGTCTGTCTACCTGCCTCGTTTCCCCACAGGAAGCCCTTCGGATTTGTCTGCCTGGCTGCTGCCAGGTTCACAGAGCTGTGAGAAAAAACAGGGAAGGACAGTTTAATAAAACCTAAGTCACCTTGGCTCTGCAGCTAATAAAAGCAGATAAAATGCAGCCGTCTCTCATGGAGAGGAATGTCCTCCAGGTGCAGTCAATCTGAGGACGCTGTGCTCAACAACACTCTGTGAACATCCAATATGAAGTTTGACTTCATACTCAAAAAATTCCTCATTATGTTTGTGTGTCATCGCCTTAGAAATGAGGAATTCCTCCTGAAGCCAGGATCAGGTCGTGTTCCTGTCCTGCCTGCGTGTGGGATGAACACAGCAGAGTAAACAACAACCTGTTGGGCGTCTCAGCTGGACGTAAAACAAAAGCTGCTTTCCACATTACCTAAACTTTCCACTCATTGACTCAATTTGCCCAAAATTGGAGCACACAGAGCCAGGGATCTTTGATCTTTGATCTTGGTAAACGGTAAATGGCTTGTACTTGAACATGACCCCAAAGCACTTCACTCTACGTTCGGTCTCATTCACACGCTGATGGGCGTGAGCCACTGGATAGTAGCTACAGCTGCCTGACAGAAGCCTGTGAAGGTGAAGTGCCTTGCCCAAGGAGCCGGGGTCAAACCAGCAGCCCACCAACTTCAGGACCAACTCTTTCAGAACTTCTCTGGAGAGTCCTGCTCTCTCTGATTTTCTCTTCTCTCTGCTTTTTTCTTTGAGGATTTGGGTCTGGAGACTTACGTTTTCCATCTCTATCTTCAAATTTCAGATTTCTATCAGATCCATCTGGTTTTTATTGAATATATGCAGCCGCTGTCAGCTTCTTTTGGCTCTTCCACCATACCTAACCACCTGGATATTGATCTGTTTAAATGTGGGTTATTGATGATTAATGTGGTCAGGAAGAAGAATAAAATCTACTGGGGCTAAGGTAGCAAATAAACTTTTGAACAGAATGAGCAATTTGGACTGCAGACCAACAGAATTAGATGGCTGACAACAAACCTGTAAACAAAAGCCAAGACAAACTGAAGCTTCCACTAAAGTGGGCGGAGCCTGGATAATCTGTGGCGAATGTGTTGGTACCCGATCGGGGAGCTGAGCGACGTGCACACCAACCAACCTGTGCTATTGTAACCGGTAGAAAAATGTGGTCGCAGTAGCCACCCTTCCACCCAAAGAGGACCGCTCTAAGAATCAGACACATTTACACAGAAATGTTTCATTTTGCACACAACCCCAAAGGCAGCACCCTTAAAGGGGCAGTGTCGTGTAAAATCAACTTCTTTTAGCTTTACATCGTGTTGTAAATTCAGTCCCTCATCATACCTGAAGTTTTACCTGGATTCGCTCATGCGTGTTTGAGAAATCCTTTAATCTCCATGGCAACCAGTCAGCTATCCAAAATGCCTGGGTGGACATAGCCCCGCCTTTGAGACGCAACTCCTCCTCAGAGCTGCAGCGTCCAAGCTGGCCTCCCCCCTCAGCTCCTTCAGACTAGCCAGCGGCAATTAGCAAACACCTGGTGGAACTGCAGCTCATTGTAGGAGCTGCTTCTCAGTGAAACACTGGTAAAAACTTTAAGGGGTAAATAGAGGAGCCATGTTGTGATGACGTCCTGAAGAGCAGGAGTTTTTAAAGAGACTGAGCCCCAATTCAGTTTGTGAAATCAGGAAGTCATATTTGATATACATATCATATTTATAACGACTGAAGGTAACAGAGTTGATCATGCTATGAAACGGCTCCATGTGCCTGGAAAACACATAACACTGCACCTTTAAGGACCAATAAAATCTAAAGTAAAATATCGATTCAGTGTTTAGCTTCTCTTTAAGATGAAGAAGCTGAAAGCCTGAACTAATACAGCATTTTGGGTAAATATGGAAGATTTAATTTAGTGTTTTTGTTATTTATCTGATGACCTACAATTTCTGCTCCAGGTAATCATCTGATGAGAACTAGTCTGGAAGTGATGGTGTGGTACTGGTTTTGTTTCCCTCCTGCAGACTGGAGTAAGACGGCCACCAACAACACGAAGAAGGTGAGCTCAGACAACCTGGCCAAGTCGCTGTCCTCCAGTTCCTTCGGCTCCAGCACCATCAACTGGACCTCCAAGGCTAAAGCCACGCTGACACCGTTCTCCAAGCGAAACAGGAACACAGGTGAGACGCCTCGCTAATGAGAACCCCACATGAAAGTGTTTTCATGCTTGACAGATCAAACAGGACTGTAAGAACCTGGAACAACGCTGAACACAGTAGTTTACTAAATGAACGTCTTGCTGTGAGAAAATGAGCTCAGATATAAAAGAGTTTTTCCTTCAACCTTTAGGTCTGGAAACAAGGGAAGGAATCAACGTTCACACAGTCGGACTTTGGTCTTTAAGGCTACAGTGAACGATAGTTTACCGATCGCTCTAGAGTACTTCTGGGGGGACGTTTCTGCTTCGTTTGCTACTTTTCTGTCTAGTCTTTACAACCGATGGCGTTTTACAAAAATAAAATGTCCGAAACAGAAAAATAAACCTTGTGAGAAAAATCATTTATTACACATGATGCATGGGCGGTTCAACCGAAGTCGATCAGAAGGAGAAAGGCCAGGGAATAAGATCCCACTCATCCTCCTCATTGTTCTTTACCTCTTCATCCACTCGTTTTTATCATCATTAATTACAACATACAACCCATTTTTCCACCCTTTCATCCTCCTTTTTATCATCGTCATATTTGCCGGTTGAGTTTTTTCTTTCCGTCCTTCTTTACAACACTTTGGACCCCACTCATCCCCCTCATCCTTTTTTACATCCCACTTGTTGTTCCTAACACGTTTCATCCCACTCCTCCTCTTCATCGTTCTTAAGGTCTCAGATTCATTCTATTTCTTCATCTCGCCATTTTTTTGTCACCTGTCGTCCCATTTTTTTCTCTTTCCTGTCCTTAAAATGCTTTATCCCACTCATCCTCTATTATTCTCTACCACCCAGCTTAATTGAATTCCTTATTGTTTTTTCGTCCCAATCATCCCTCCCATCATGTTTTGTATAATCCCTCTTTCATCCGATATTTTCTGGTTTCTATTTATCTGTTTTATCCCACTCATCCTCTTCATCATTCTTTGCACTCTTTTCATCCCACTCATCTTCCTCTTCACAGCTGCTTTCCTACATTAGTCCCATTCATTCTCAGTCCAATTAAAACCATTCCCTTCAGACAGTTTAGTCTGATCCAGTACATCATCCTTGCGTGTCTCGACTTTAAATATCAATCCTCGTCGCTTTCCTGTTTCTAAGGTACCATCTGGAAAGTCCTAACTATAAGAGGTCTTTTGTCTCATTGCCATCAATTAAGAGACAAACAGCCTCTTTGGACATCCATTAACGTTGGTTAACTAGTAAACGTTCTTAATGATAAATTAAGCCTTTTATTTCCTCTAATATGTTCTTTGCACCACTTTAGAATTAGTGGAAAAAACACGGCAGTTGTTCCTTTGTAAGTAGATGATTGTTAAAAACAATCAAATCGGAACCAGGCTGTCTGAGTCCCTGTTTCCAGACTTTGTGTGAAAACAGTCATTGTTCTGTTCATTTTGTTACAAGTTCTCATGTGTGTGTGTGTGTGTGTGTGTATCTGTGTCTGGTGTGTAGAAAGCTCATCAAAGCATTAACAGGAGGAAACCACCTGCAGAGGTAAAGATGATGTCATGTGATCCGCTTCAGGTTTCCCAAAACGCCTCTGAGTGAATCTGAATTATCCAAATCCTCAGATTCACGTCTTCATAGGATGAAAAGTCCTGAATCAGACGTTTTGGGAAAATGCCTCCCGCTGAGTGTGCTGTGATTGGCTGCTCACTGTGATGTCACTGTTTCCAACTCGAGACGCTTTGAGCGGTTTGAAAACCCAAACTCCACCCGCTCAGAGCGTCCCGGGATGCAGAAACAAACGCCCACTGTCAGTCTGCATCTCTGCTAACATGTGTGGTTTGTTTGTTTTTTTTTCTCAATAGTTTGCTGTTATGGATTCTTAATAACAGCCTAATGGCGTGCTTCATATCAGCCAGTCACTGACCACTTGGGTCTGCTTTTTAGAATTAACCCCAAATGTGAAAGACGTCAAACATTGTTCATATGTTGGGATGAAATAAACTCCACTGGGAGTGAATTAATCTGGCTTTCATTGGTTGGAATCACATGAAACATCTGTTCTCCAAACTCCACCAAAGCTGCAGAATTTGAATCATTTTCACAATTCTTTCATGAGCCGCCAAACCGTAACGCACGTTTATGAGTTTAATCTGCAGATAAACAGCTAAACTTTAGCTCTGAAATGTTGTTGTAGACGAGTTAATTCTAACTTTAAAGTTTTTAAAAAATCTTTCTACAATAACTATCAATTTTTTGTCTTTGAAACTTTCATCTTTTCATCTCTCAACAAACATCCAGATGTGTATATCCTGTTTCGTTGATGAGAAGAGACCAAAACATTTCACTTAATTAGACAGAAAACATTTCTCATGAGAAAATAAAGGAAGTGGTAAACATCTCTTTAAAAAAGACAGATGTTGGACCAATTTTGTATTTTGAGTCTAAAATGATTCACAACTTTTTTTTTTTTAACAAAAATCAGACATAATTTAAATTAAAATGCTTAATTTTCATTTTTATAGTTGTGACCCAAAAGTTCTTTCAACTGAGAATCTTCAAAAGTTGCTGTTAATCTGACAAATGAGCCTAAAACAAAGGCAGATTCAGATTTGATCATAAAACTTTAATTAACCTGTGTTCACTTTTATTTTTTTGCATTTATGCAGTTATGAAACATGATGTAATATTGCAAAATAAGGCACCGTAATCAAGCCAAACTGACATCTTGCTGGTAGATATGATTTCATGGATTCATTCATGGACAATCAGAACAAAACAAAAATCTTCTTCAAGTCGTCGGCTCAGATGCAACCTGCCTTTCCTGGTTTTACTGAAGTGAAACAGATTTGGGAGTTTATTAAAACCTTTCAGTCAATTTAAATTCAGATATTGAGGATATTTAATTTGGAATAAATATTGTGGGGTACCAGTAGGACCAAAACCAAGTCATGTTATTTCCAAATTTTCAGATTTTTACTGCTTTAATTGAGGTTATTTTGATGCTATTTGAGTTCCTTTCTGGTACACTTTGCACCACCTCGTTGTACTTTGGGTTTTATTGGCACAACCTAAGGAATAATCGCCAAATCCACCCAACTGACATCAACCAAAGTGTTTCAAGCAGAAAGTAATATGTGCTTTAACTTCAAAACATGTCCATCTGTTTTTACAGACCGTTAAGCCTGTGAATGAGCTTTCTAACCTGTTCTACAATCATTCCAACTTTATTTCTGACAGCTGGAATTAGCGGCCATTTGTGAGTTCAGCTGGACTTTAAGTGAGCACAGATGGTTGTATTTCTTTGCAATAAGTTTTTATCATTATCTAATTTTCTCTAAACGGCTTCCTCGTGTAAATGAACGTATCATTTTTGTTTCGCCCACAATAGGTGTAATTTATCAGTGACAAATTTCACTAAAGTTTATTTGGCTCTCTGCCTCTTCAGAACACTTTTATTGGCTAATCGTGGACGTGAGTGAAGTAAGAAGATTTAATTTCTGGCAGTTTTGAACAATTCTTCGGTTTGTACAGCTGCAAAAGATTTCATTCCCATTTTGTCTTTAGTTTGGCATCTTTACAGCGCAGGAAGCGAGTCCAGCTCGGCTCGCCGCTGATTTGGCGGCTCACACGGTGGGCTTCCTTTTCACTGCATCGCCACACAACAGTCAGAAATAACAGATTAACACCCGAGTCTCAGTATCTGATTTTTATCACCAGGTGGGCTGGAAGAGGCTTGTTTGTCCAACACATTCCACAAATACACAGTTGGGTTGAAGTAGAAGAACATGGAGACCGAGTCAGCACCTTCCTGATCCACTGGAGCTAAATGATGTTTTCTCGTAGTCGGTGATCAGATCAGAAGGCTTCTTTTTCAAACTGCTGCTCCCTTTGGTAGACGACCTTCGACCTGATGACTTTCACCTGGAAGAAATCAGCACAGCTTGAAGTTTCTGCCTCACTAAATAATCCGCATTCATCCCGTTGTCTTTGGAGGGCTGGCGGCAAAAAGCTATGGCAAGCAATTAGTACCAAAAATAATGCATATATTAACTATGTGTTCTAATGTGTAAATAACAGGATGCACAGGTTTTTTTGTGTGTGTGTGTGCAGTCAGTTTCCTCTTCCCTACATTTTAAATATACCTGAATGGCTTTTAATGCTGAGACCCAGAACCTCAAAAAACTAGTGAAATGTGAATAAATCCAATTAGAGAGGGACTTTGTCCACAGCTGGAGACTCTGTCAGCCCTGAAAGGTCCTTTCTGAAAAGACAAACATGCAAATCTGTCTGCACAAAAACCATTCATGAGGAATTCTTATTTTATTGTTATTTTTTAAGCCAGCTTTAATTTTGTCCATGTTTTAAATTAAAGAGCTTATTTCCTAACTCAGTGAGAATCGATAAGTGAGATCAAGATTCTCACAATTCCCATCCCTAGTTGCCACTCATCCTTTAATTGTAGCTCTGCGTTTCAGTGATTGGGGCCTGCAGGCATTCCTCTCCACACCGATACGCTGTCGCTCGTTCTAGGGGATCCAAAGGTTTTTCCAAACCATAAACGATGTATTATTGTGAATCTCAGTGCACTTTGACGTAAATAACATTACCATAGTTCAGGTATGTAATCTTTGGACATTTTTCAACAATTTCCCAAATGGAGCAGATACCAAATCTGCTCTGAAAACTCCTCAGCGTCTCCAAGGATGAGTTTGTTGGGAATCCTGACGTTGGATCAATCCATATTATGAGGAAGAGGTTTCTCTCGTAGCCAAATTAGCTGCTATTTGTCTCATTTTGGGGCAACTGGGAGGAAATGCTCACATTACAACCCATTTATGACGGAGTCACTCCTCTCATTTGTCCAGAGTTGTAACGTATAGATCTGCTGGCTGATCTATGGTCGGACATTCAGCGAGGCCTGTTACCGTTCCAGATGGATGGGAGTCCTGTCAACGTTCAGCCACTTTGCAGAGGTCCACATATTAAACCTCATAAACCACAGATGAGCACACTGGAATAACACTCAACAATTCTGGAAGTAACACCTGATTAACTTCCAAGCATGACCAGAAAACGTTCCAGCCTGTCGTTTTGTTGGCAGCGATGGGAACGAAAAAATGTCTCCAGAACACTTGCAGATTAACAGTCAGGGGACACGGACTGAAAAACATTGCTCATTTAACTTTTTCCAAATAATTTTAATCAAACTTTGTAGCCTGCTGCCTTTCTGTTCAGTGGCCTCACGTCAGCTTCTTGGCTGGCCCAACAGAAAAACAGAACCAGGTTATCCTTCTTCGTGCGATTTGTCACATTTGAGGCAGGAAGGACGGTCTGTTCTGATGTCCTAATGGTTCTGATTAAAAACACGTTCTGTTGCATGATCAGAGATCTGCACACATGTTGGCCTTCTTTTTCCTGTTTTGTCTAAGGAGCTTCAACCAGAAACTGAAGACGGCATCAGTGTTGATGTTGTGACAACCCTGGAACATTGTGATTACCAAGTCAAAAGACGTTTCTTTGAGTTCAAAGTGCTTGAAACTCAAAGAGCTCAGTTTTTACAAAGTGTTCTGATGAAATGTCCAGGATGGATTCACGTTTTCACGTTTGTCAAATTCTGATTCCACCGTTTTGACGCCAAAGCTGAACCTGTTGGCCACATTTTTGTAATCTGGGTCAGTTTGTGCAAACTGCAGCTGACTCAAAGGGCCTTTGAGTCAAACTACCTGTATTTGTAGTTTGATATATTTTATTATTTCTTTCCTGGAGAGTTGGCCATTTCTCAGAAACAGTTTTATTAGGCCTTCCTAATTTGAGAAAATATGCTTTTATTTTCCCAGTATCAGACAAGTCACAGTTTCCTAATCCAATAAAATAAAAACTGCTGCACATTTTCTGATTCAAGCCTTTAGCCCAGTTGAACTGGGCGTGACGTTCGAACGTAAAGGGCTTGGTTTAGCAGAGCTCCTTCTCCGATGCCGGCGAAGTCTTTCTCTGCACAGCAGGACTGTGATGAAGACTGAATTCCTGCCTGTATGACAGCATCACGATGGCAGTAGAAGAGGCCCAGCAAACACAAAATGTGCTTGATTTGGCCGGAGATGTGTATGTTAAGCATGACTGCTTTGGCACCTGTTGTGCAACAAATTCCCCAAGAAATGTAAACCTCTAAAAGCAGCTGGCGTTGATCCGGTATGCATTCACTTAGCATTATTAGTACGAATTCAGAATTCAGACTGACTCGTCTAGCAAACGGGTGGAGAATGCTAATGAGTTTTCTGCTGAAATTCACCCAATAATCATGTTGACTTTGGCACCTGGTCTCCTGTTTATGCATGTATCCAACCAAAGTGTCTTGATTGGCTTCGTGGTTTCCTACAGGATGTTTTCGATGGACTCAGACCACAAGATCTATTTAAAATCTATCAACTACTAGAATCCTCTAATACGGTTCTAATAGTTAAAGGAACAAAAGCACACAAACCTTTAAGACGGACAATCTCACTATGGGGAAATCCTTCAGAGCTAAACGTTGCCCTGTGACCGGGAAGCACCACAAATACAACTTTTTTATTAAAATAAAACAGACTTCCCTTAATCTCAAAACCTGTTTCCCCTCTACTGTTCATTAAAAATAAAATATGTAGACACACTGCTGATTAAAAATACGTTTTTGTGTGTGCAAAAACTCGTCAGTTCATTCAACAGATTCATTCTCTTTAAGCCAGTTTTAATTTTGTTTGAATCAAATAAAACATGGGACATATTTTTAAATTAAAGAGTTTATTTCCTAACTCGATGAGAATCGATAAGTGAGCCTGAATCTTTAGCTCTGCGTTTCTGTGGTTAGTTATGCTGTAACCCATCCTAGAGGATCCCAAACCAGAAAAGACGCATTGTAGCTCCGGAGGGATTTTGGTCTCTCCCAGGACGTCTTATTAAAATGATCCCAAACAACTCAAAAGGATTTCAACCAGGGAGCTTCCTGACCAGCGAAAACACCTGGTCTGTCTTCTCCTGCTGTGCAGAGAGGCTAAGGCTCCTTGTGCCATCTGAAACCAGCCACCTTATAGAGGAAATTCCCATCAGCTGTATCCGAAATGCTGTTCTCGTGGTCACGATTATGGCTGCAGTTAAGATTCAGACAGCAGATGAAGTGTCTTGCCCAATTATACATCAGCAAAGTGACCAAGATGGCAACCTACTGGTTACCGGACGAGCCCCCTACACCTTCAGCAGCACATAATTTCCATTACTGTTTTTCTGCTCAAGCTCTGTAGAAGTGATTGCAAATATTCAAAATATTTCCATTTCTGTCAGATGGTATAAACGGTCTGTTAGCTTCATAAATGAACTCTCATCCCAGCTGTGTCGTGTGGAGCTGAGAACATTCCTTCAGACAAAAAGAAGCTCTTAAGGTTTTCACAAGAACAAAGAGTCTGTCTCAAAACATTTTCCTCGTGTTTTTACTGGCGGTTTGATCAGAACTGTTCAGCAGAGTGAATTTATTCCTCCGACACTCCATGTTGATGATGTACACCCATCCTGTGCTTCCCATCCTGCCCGGAGGGGCTGAGGAGTAATCCCTCTGTCTCCGTACATGCACAGGCTCTGGGAGCTGGAAAATGAAAAGCAAATATGAGAGTGGCTGCCGTTGTTAAACTTTGACATGACACAGGCCTGCTTCCCTTGGCTCGGTTGTTTCATCTGCTGGTTCCAAAACCTTTCAGGATTGAACCCTTCTGGAAAAATGAAGGCTTCAAACCAACAAGCCACATTTAGAAGGGAACTCTCTTAAAAAAAACGGCAACAACCAAACTGGTTACGCTAAGCCGGCCAGCTTTTACTAGGCCAGTTTTCAAATGGCGGTCGCCACCGTCCTGACGGACAAAGAAATCAAACTTTCAGACAAGACGGACCTTGTAGGTTTGCTGTTTAGTTTGGTTTATTTGGGTTAATCCAACAACAGCCCTTATGTAACATGTCAGGTTCGAGGCGGCAGTTATGATCAACATTAAAAAAGCACAATCCATGAACTCTTGTCGTTATTTACCGATGCTTTTACGGAAGAAAAATTAAGAAAATGAAGGAAGGGTGTCCTGCAAAAACACAAAGTCTTACCAAGTATTTTGGTTTAGTTTTTAGTGCAAATATCTTAGCATACTTGAAATGACTCAAAAGTAACTTATGTTTGTTTTCAGTAAGATACATGAGCTTGTTTTTAGTCAAAGGGATTAAAAAGTGCTCGTTCCACTGACTGATTATTTCACTTTCAACATGCAGAACTTGTATTGCCAAACATTTTTTCAGATCTCCTTTGGGCCGAGTCGGATTCACAGTGTTTCTCTTAGAGGTCAGCAGGTTATCAGTTTTCTCTGGTTTTCTTCCCACGATCCAAAAACAAGTATTTTAGACTAACTGGTTCAGTTACTCAGGTGTTTCTTTCTTCCTTTGGTTTCTGAGACCCTAAGCAGTAGAAAGCAGGCAGAAACATGAAACACATGGAAAACAGAGGTTATCTTTCTGACGACTCCTAAATGAGACTACAGCCATGATTTGAATTGTGGTTTTTCATATTTTCTTGGATAACAGTGAATTCGTTCCCAGTGGGAACGTTATTTCCTGCTGAAGCTCTGCATGGGTGGTGCACAACATCACTGCTCATCTCTGCTCGTGTGCACATGCGTCTCACACACCCTGACCTCAGTCACATTCCTGGTCTTTCCTTACTGTTGGTTGATTTTGAAAGCTGAGATTTTGTTGTAATTTAGACCGTGATGCGTTTCTTTTAGCGTAATAACTCTTTAAATTAAACGTTTATTTGAGGGGTTTGTGGTTCTCGCCGCTCTGATTTTACATTTGCTTCCTAACTGTCTTGTTTCCGTCTTTTTCTGCAGACAAATGTTTCTCCAACCAGACCGGCCCCAAGTGCGTCTCCTCGTCCTCTTCCTCCTCGGATGTGGAGCCTAACTCCTCTTCCTCCTCCTCCTCCTCCTCCTCCATCCTCCCTGTCAGTCAGATGATTGACAAGGTGAGAGATTACTGCTCCACGCGCACCGACAACTTCTACAAAAACATCATCATGTCCGACAGTTTCGCCAACTGCACCCGACTCTAGAGCTGCAGCTCCAGGTTCTGGAAGACATTTTCTTTTTGTAAATATTCACGACCCGCTTTCAGCCTGGGATGCGCCTCATTCTGGAACATCTTCAGGCGTTTAAGGTTTCTGCTGTTGCCACCCACAGGAGATTTTTTTCAATTTCAAGGAGCTTGGGGAACCAGGAACGTCTTCTGGAACGTTTCCTTTTCCACCCGGGGAAATGGATCAGTCTTTCCGCCGTCCTATAACGCATCTACGATCTTAAGGAACATGTTTTATTTTATTGTTTTCTTGTGTTATATGTGTTTTGTTTGCTATTGTATGAGTAGTAGTTTTACAATGTGGAATTCATTTAGGTCGAGAAATTTGTTGAAGCTCAGCTCATTAAAACAAAATCAGTGACATTAAAATCTAGTCCTGCCCTCAAGATTTCTACAAATTATAACAGAATTCCCTAAACCAGCTTTAATGCAACCCAGAGGATTTTATGATGACCAAGAAACAAAGTGTCTCATGGTTGTTGCAAAATAATTTATTAAAAAATATAACAACTGCAAACCCTAAGAAGCAAAAAAAATATTTCAAAATGCCTGGTGGGAGTCCACAGCCAAGAGCTTCTGGTTTCTTTCCTGGTGGTTATTGGTGGTGGACTTTAATAATAACATATATTTACATAAATCTGACTGAGATGAGACTGAGAACATGAATTAGAAATAAATATCTAGACCTCATTTAGCCATGTCTGTTTAGACTTTCTCCGCTTACAAAATCCTCTCAGTAAAAGACTATAAATCATGTAAACAGTCGAACAAACCAATACTTATAACTGATTTAAACCACATTCTGAACATGTAAGAGCTCTTTAGTTATGGTGCCGTTTGCAAAGCCACAATGTCAAAAATGAACAGCAGCAATTTGGTTTATAAAGGCAAACTGGAGAGAAAAAAAAGTTCATTCACATGTTCACTGTTTAAAACTAAATATTTAATTAGAAAGCTAAATATTTAGTCAATCAACTAAATATTTAGCTCCAAACAAAATGTTCAGCAAGCTGAGTATTTATCTTTAATCTAAGTATTTACTTAAACAGCTAAGTAGTTAGCTTCTAAATAAATATACGTCTTTTCTGATTATATTCAAACTAAGCATTTGGTTAGCAAGGTAAATGCTTAGTTAGCCTGAGTGATGAGTAGAAGTGGACTACAGAAATAACTTTACAAGCTTTTATGTCACTTTTTTATTAGACATTTTCTTCCCTTTTTTATGCAACATTTCAGCTTAAAACAAAGAATAAGCCACGTTTTTTGGCAGTGGAGATGTTTACTGATTGTTCTAGAGGTTCACAAGACCCAGCTTTTATTTTGATATTCCATATATTAGCAGGATATTTAGCTATATGCTAGCTAGATAGTATGTAAACAACTAGCTAACTGAGAGATGGCTAAATATTAAGCCACCTGTGAGCTAAATATTTAGTGTGAAGTTAAGTATGTAGTTGCTAAACTGAATATCTAGCTCGGTATATTTGACTTGAAACTGTGACATTTATTAATGAATGCATAACATGATGAAATTATTTATTGGCTAAATAACCTAAACTATTGCTGGTCATTTTTGACTGCATGTGTTTTACTATAACACAAAAACTTTTCTGTATTTCCTGAGTGGTTGAGAGCTAAATGGTGGTTAATATGGTGGCATATTTACGTAATGTATAAATTATTTTCTGGCAGTAAGTATGTTTTTAAGTGTCATGGCAGTGACCACATGATGCCTCCTGGATGTCATGAGACTGAATTCATTCAGGATTGAAGCTCTGCTGCTGCTCATGCAGACAAAAACCTTTTCCAATTAAACTCAAAGAGAGGAATGTTACTCATCACTTTAATAATCTGTTTATACACACAGAATAAGATATAAAGGGCAAAAAATTGCAACGTTTAACTTCCGCCTCCACCATGCAGCTCCAAATACACAGAATACTTTGGGTGAATTTTGCTTACTGAGTGTTCATTACAACCAAATGATCTCTTGCAAACTCTGCAGAACACAAAAACCCTCCTGGAGTCAGTTTGAGACACGTCAAGTCACAGGAACAAACCTCCAGTTAAAAATGACCCATAAAACCACCCAGTTTTTCTCATCCACGCGTCTCCAGGATGATGAGGTGCTTCAGTTTGGAGCGACAGGGTGGTCAGAGATGCTGATGCGATCCTACTGTATCATATAACCGCCGGACTGTAAAAGACTGGAGGAGTAGGAGAGAAATGGGCTGTTATGTTCTGTTGTCTTTGTTAATACTGTGATGTTTGTTTGTGGAGCCATATCCTCTGTAAATAGTGATCTCTCTGTTCCATGTGCCTTATTCTGCGGCCATGAGATGTGTGGATGCAGGAACGCTGCAGCCCGGATCGTCGTGAAGCTCCGAGTGCAGAGGAGAACGGATGAGACGGGAAAGACAAAACGACCCAACGGAGGTTTTCTCTGCATCACAAAGCTCAGCATCACATTTGGTTCAGATTAGACTTTCGTGTTGTTAGGAAACTGATCTGTGTTTTGCATCTTTGATTTCTCTCTGCAGCTGTTTGAGTGAAGATTAAATAAATACACTTAATTGTTACATAAGCAGACTTTTTCCACCTCTATGCTGCTTCACTTTACATTTGAGAAATGCAAAACGAAAACTGGACCAACCGCAAATGGAGGCTCACTCAATCAGTCTTTGTTTTTCCTGCCAGGTTAGTTTTAAATCTGGCAGCTTGAACGTGGAAAGAAATGTTTTAGGGTGAAAAACTGTGATGTCTCTGCACAAAAGTTAAAAAAAAATGAGGGATCGATGGGGAGTTCTCCACAGAGCTGCACATAAAAAGTCTTTTTCTTGACATTTTCAATGTCTATGAGGCAGAAGGAATAAATAAACTCAATCGATCTTAGGATCAGGAGCCTGTTTTGTGTCTTTGGCTTAAACATTGACCACAGTCTCTAAGAATTAAAGGTTCACTTCGCCCATCTCAGTGGGCCACTGGAAGAGGTTTACAGCAAGGGCTGGGAAACCCAAGAACATTGTTTTTGGGAAAATTGTATAAATTTTAGCACCACAAGTGAAATCCCATCCAGGTACCTCTGTGTGTTGGCAACGGTTTAAGCTAGTGGCACCTTAAAAGGGTCATGTTCTGCTTTTCTATGACTTTCACCAAATAAGCCAAATATTCACATGGAAAACCTTTTCCTGAAGTTTGATAACTGGGAACAGGATCACATCGACCCGCAGCTTTGGCTGCAAAAACATTAAAAATAATGGTTATGGATATTTAATGACGCTACAGGGGACCCCGACTATTTCAGGTTTGGTTTTTTTCGGCTATTCGCTGATTATTTTTTTGTAGAGCATATATAATATATTCTAAATAAAAAATGCTTAACTTGCATTTGAAAACCAGCCAATCCAGAGGCCTAATTTATTTTCCTTTGTGCTGATTGGCTGTGTTGGCTACAAAGAAGACTGTAGATATTATCCTCTGTAACGCTAAGACAGTTCCCACATTAATGCATAGTGAGGAATGTTTGGTGTTTTAACTGCTAAAATATACAGTTATAGACATTTGTATAGCAGATTTATGCATTATGGTACGATAAATTGGTCAAATAAAAATGTAACAAACAAGAGAATAAGATCATTCTGACTGGTGATTTCTGTTTCTCCTTTTGGAGGACGTAGAGGCCACAGCATCGATCTTTCTATCAGACAGGTTGACAGAAGTCAAGAGGGATTGAAGCTTCAAACAATCAGACGATGTGTTAAAACTGTAGCTGCACTGAAAGAAATCGATGTTCAGTGTGATATTTTTAAAAGACTCTTCCATCCCAGTTAAAATTCCAGATTCAGTTTGGTTCTGTGACCAGTTTAAACTGTTAATGGTTCCTCTGCGGTAACGTCTGACCGACGTACTGATGGACTCGGAGTTCTCATTATTTCTGTCATTTATTTAACCTGAATTTGGACCTCTGTGTTTCTTCTGTGATGCTTTTTGAACTTTTTTTTTTTATATTTTTTGTTGAATACACAGTTTGTCTCTCATGGTTAACCACACAATCGTCTTTGGATCTTGACCCACCGGTTCTGGCAGCGGCAGAGTTCACCATGAGGTCCAGTGCGTGGTCATGGAAGCATTTTACCGACCACCAGAAACCACGGGTCGCTCTTTCTGTCTGTTTCCCGGCACGGTGAAGGAATTTATTCATCAGCTCACAAAATGAAAGCCAGAGAGACTCAGGACGTCCAAAACACTTCATTATGAATAAGTGAGATTTAAATATTGCCTTCTATTTATACTAAAAATATCAAACTTTTTAAAGTTTCTTAATGATAGTTATTTAGTTTGTTTTAGATCAAATTTCTTCAAACAAAAATACTTGGCAACACTTTATTTGACGCGTTGTGAATAAGACATAACGCCTGTCATCAACATGAGCAAGTGACTAAACTTTAGCTTTAATAACATAAAGCTACATAATTTTTAAAGTGTAATCAGTAAAACGTTTATAACAATTTTATGTCAGATCACGATTTCTTGGTTAATGTCAAGTTGTCATGACGAAGACATTTTGAATAATGTCAACTTTGTATTAAAAGTGTCACGATTTACTGAATGACACTTTATGACAACAGTCATAAATATTCACTTACTCACGTTCATGACAGTCTGATTCACAACCCGTCAAATAAAGTGTTACCAAATACTAATAGTTTAAACGTTTTTGGTAAATTACATTTTAGCACTAATGAAGTTCCATACGGTGTTCCACTTCAGACCGTCACTTTCACAGCTGTTTGTAAAAATATTTCTTCTCTTTTTTTTTTTTTTTGCTGTTTCATGGATACTGATTGTTTGTTTTTTTATGATTCAACAAATAATGCAACTTCTGCCCAAAGTCCAGCTTATAGGGATTCCTTTCCTGTCAAGAAATTGAAACTCGCGTCATGATTTTGCTGAGTAATATAACGCCGAGTCGCTGGTTGGCGATGTCCACCTATTTGTTTAATCTGTAAGGCATTGATAAAAGTCTCTGAAATGAGCACAAAGAAATTATTAAACATCATCACACCTGCAGATGGATATTATGTGGCACAATCTTCAAAAATCAACCAACTTATGCTGCAATTGTTGGAAAAAAAACATTAAAAGGTCTCAGAAAGCCTTTTCACTCTGATTTAAAAGAGTAAATAACTTCTGCCGTTACTCGGGTTGGTCAGCCTCCATCCTCCATCCGCAGCAGCAAACGAGACAAACTCGTCCCGCACCACGAATCGGGAGGGAAACGGATCCCCGGACTCGTGTGGTTCGGTAACGTTTTCCGTTTTCTCTCCATCTCGTGTTCACCTCTCTGCTAACTCTCAGCGCTGGGATTTATCAAACATGCGGTCTGGTCACAAATGCAAAAAATGTGCGAACCCTGTCGCTGCTCCATGTGCCAGAAGTGGAAGGAGAGAAACGCAGGAGCCCAGAGATCATTTATCATAGGGCGTATGGAGATGAGGTGGCTGAGACTCTCAGCGAGAACAAACCCGGGAAGCTCTGGTTTCACTGGTTTCGCTCTCCTGACAGGGATTCTGCTGCCACAGAGCGCAGAGTAAAGTGTGTGGTTTGTTTCTGAGGTCGGAGGAGGATTTTCAATGTGTTTTTGAAATCTCTAAGATATAAGACCCTTACTCCAAAGGTTATAATGCTAGATTTATTATAGTGCAATAATAACTTACAGGTTAAAAGGAAAAGTTGTCAGTTGCATAAATGTCTGCTCTCCAGTTCATAGTAATGCAAAATTCTTCAAATTCTTCAAACGCTACAAAATAAATCCACCTGTCTTATGTTTAAGCAGTGATTACTGCTACCTGAGTGACCTCAGCTCCACTCAGACTTATTGCTCTGCACTCTGGGAAAAAACTGTGAGAAATGTGTTGAAGTGAGTTGTACTTCCATCCATCCATCCATCCATCTTCTTCCGCTTATCCGGGGTCGGGTCGCGGGGGTAGCAGCCTAAGAAGGGAGGCCCAGA